>APFE030414850.1:165236-193352 GCA_000404065.3 Pinus taeda
AAGTACGCAGGTACAGTGTGTTTGGAGTGCGTACACGCAGGCAAGGTAGAGAGAACCTGCGTACCCAGAGATAAACATGTTTTTAAGTGACTTTCTCTCTTTTTGAAGTTTGACATGAAGAGCAGAGGTATGAGGCTTGACAAGGAGGACAATATGACTATTGATGGAGCCATATTAACTGCAGATAGTCATGGTGACAAGTTTCAGTGTAACACGGCCTGCACGCGGATATCCGCGTTTGATGCAGAGTAGGGCGGGGGTGTTGAGGAGGGCGCAGGCGGAGTCGCTCCAGAGGAGGGCGGGGACCTGTAGTGAAGGGTTCGTGCAGAGGATGGCATAAAAATGATGACGAGGGCTTCCCACCCTGCTCACATCTTGGTTGGTCCGCTTTCAATTTTGGGGGAATGCGTGTATTGTGAAATGGTGTTTTATACTTTCGGTTGTTTTTCCTCGATCAGCTAACATATATCAGTATCGATGCCCAGCTGACAGTAATCTGCTCCATCAGAAACTGATACCATGATCAGATTGAGAATCCTCGATAACAGTGCACTTTTGTTTTTGAAAATACCCCAACCCAGGTGACCAGATACCCCCCCCACTGCTGCTGATTTGTTAATGCGGGTATGATGGATGAATATATATCAGGGTTCTAATGTTTTACTCCATTCTTTGTGCTGTAACTTCTGCATTGTAGCACAGGTATGACTGGTTCTCATTTGGGAGTGAAGGGGAATCTAGGTTTGTTAGTTGATTTCTTGTGCTCTGTCCTACCTTTTTTTTGATGTAATCTGTTCATGTTCTTTTGGCCGATCCTGTTGTATCTTGCTTTATGCTTTCGGTAGATTACGACACCAGTATGGATTGGTATAATCGATTGTCATTTGTAGTGGCATTGACGTTTTTTTTGTTTTTCATTTGGTGATGATTGGTAAAATTATCATATTTTAGGCTATAGAGATGCCATCAGAATCCTAGCAAGCCTCTGAAACAGCCTTGTTTCTTGAACAATAACTTGTAGTTTAATGGCAATGTGGATAATTTGTGAGACGCATGTCTCAAATTTCATCCTCTCTGACAACATGAGTACTCCTCTATTACCCATTTACTAGGTTGGTTATCTCTTGGATCTTGTCCTGGAGGGCATTAGTGATTATCCGTCCTAAGTTTCCTTTGGATCTTGCGCATCGACACCTATTATCAAAAGCTGAAATGTTGTTGTAAACCTACTGGTGCCTAGCCATAAATAAATATTTAACTTCGCAACAGCTACATAACGGCCTTGTTTTCTGAATTTGCATCCAGATGAGGTGCAGGCGATTATTTAATTATTTCGTTTCGGCCTATGTCTCTATAACTAAACCACTGTCAACTGCCCTTGGAGCTCTCACTCTGCAGAATCATTTCGCTCAAAGGAATTATGGATTTGGATTAGGAGGACTACAGAAACATGGGCATCAGTGTTTTTGCTATTTAGCGGTCCTTCTTCTCTTCAGCTATAGTATAATCATCACATGCCATCGATTTTTTCAACCTCAGTTTCCTGGCGAGGGTTTATTTCTTCTAGCCAACACGATGCTGGAGTCAACCATGTCATTCAAGGGTATGGTTCAAACAACTATGACATTTTCAGTGGGAAATGGGTTCCTGATAGTACATACCCTTTGTACACTGCCTTTGCCTGCCCTTTTATAGAACTGGGTTTTCGTTGTCAGAACAATGGCCAGGAAGATAAAGACTAATGCCTGATGTAATTGTTGTTATCATTCAAGCAAATGTCTCATTAAGTCGTATCATCAAATTTCTTGAGGCCGCTGAATCACAGGATCGAGTGGTTGAGCGTGTATTTCTTCAGAACTCTGACCACTCTCTTCTTATCAGTTCTGCAACACTAAGTTGGGTTTCCAGTTCATCGAATCCCGCATTGAGAAACATAAATATGGAGGTTAAACATGGCCAAAAATTGGCAATTTGTGGAGAAGTTGGATCAGGAAAATAAACTCTTTTAGCTGCAATACTTGGAGAAGTACCAAAGTTAAGGGGTAGTGTGAGTATGAATTATTTACCTCCTTACCTTAACATTGTCAACCATTTAAATTGATTGATTCTCTTTCTTATTGTTCTCAACCCTGCCTCTGCAGTTGCAAGTTTGTGGCACCCTCGCATATGTTTCTGAGACTGCATGGATTCAAACTGGAACAATACGAAACAACATATTATTTGGGCGTCCCATGGACGAGCAGAAATATCAGGAAGTTATCCTCAAGTCTTCGCTGGATAAAGACCTCCAGAATCTTCCCTTCGGTGATCAGACTAAAATAGGAGAAAGAGGTGTCAATCTCAGCGGTGGCCAGAAACAACGGATATAGCTTGCCCGTGCCTTATATCAAGATTCTGATATTTATCTATTGGATGATCCTTTCAGTGTTGTTGATGCTCATACAGCTACTAGCCTGTTTAAGGTTAATATGGCGATTTCCTTCTAATATAAAGGTTTTTAAAGTTATTATTTAGCTGTTACTAATTTGCTTGTTGCACCTTTATACAGCAATGATTTTCATTTTCTTTAGCTACCGCAGATCCTATTAATCACAAATTTTGATGTGTAGGAATACATAATGGGAGCACTGTCAAACAAGACAGTAATCCTTGTAACACACCAAGTTGATTTTCTCGTGGCATTTGATGCTATTCTGGTTAGTAAACAGTTGTCCTAACCATGTGGAAGCTCTTTGTTTGCTTGTATACAACATTTTGACGAACTTTTTTAACAGATTGAACATAATTATAACTCCTGTAATTTTAACATATCTAATGCTCATAGCTTTGGCAATTTTTCTTTGAATTTCTACACTAAAGTTTCTCTCTTTTGTAGTTGATGGTAGATGGGGAGATTCATCAAATTGGGAAATATCAAGAACTATTGGTCTCGAGTGAGGCATTTAGGGAGCTTGTGAATGCACACAAGAATACTATTGGTTCCAATGAATCAACAGCCACGATGCCATCCCCAAAATATGAACCGATTAATGACGAGAGAGAAATTCAAAGGAGCAAATCACAGAAAGAATGACTGATTTCAAATAGAGCTCCCAAGGGGGATCAGCTAGTTAAAAGGGAAGAGAAGGAAGTTGGGGACACTGGTTTGAAGCCATATATTGACTATTTGAAACAGAATAAAGGTTTCTTATATTGTTCTTCTGTTGGCCTCGGTCATCTTATATTTCTGATTGGGCAGATTTTAGGAAATATTTGGATGGCTGCAAAGGTGAAAAGGTGCAAAGTCTTCAAGTCAGTTTATTAAGTTTAATAACAGTGTACTCAGCCATTGGGTTCACATCTATTGTTCTTATTCCTTCGGTCATTGCTTTGTATTATTTTGGGGCTTGAGGCATCAAAGTCATTTTCTGAGCTTCTGAGTTCTTTATTCCGAACACCAATGGCATTTTTTGATGCAACTCCATTGGGAAGAGTTCTGAGCAGAGTAAGTATTTTATGGGCTTCCTTCTTTTCTTTTCGCTCCTTAAAACAAAAAGTGAAATTTGATGCACATCAGGGTAGTAAACTATTGACATTTATCTTCCCCACCTCCTTTTTCGGGGTTCTTTAGATTTCAGCATTCTCGATGTAGACATTCCTTTCTCTTTTGTCTTTGCCATGTCGTCTACCATGAATGCTTCTAGCAGTCTTGGAGTTGTGGCAAGTTTTGTTTGTAGCCATTCCAATGATTTATTTGACCTTTCAACTCCAAGTAAACACCACTTCACACAAGTTTCTTGAGGAGAATTTGTACTTCACTATGAATATTGTGAGAGAAGCTATAATTGATTTTTTGTTTGTTCAATTTAATCAGAAATACTATTTTGCCTCTGCTAAAGAACTGATGAGACTGAATGGTACAACGAAATCACCTATTGCAAATCATTTTGGCGAGTCCATAGCAGGAACAATGACCATTAGGGCTTTCAAGTTTGAGGATCAGTTCTTAAAGAAGAACTTAGACCTTATTGATAAAAATTTGAACCCGTTTTTCTACAGTTTCTCGGCAAATGAATGGTTGATTCATCATCTAGAGATGTTAAGTGCAACTGTTCTTTTCTCCTCTGCTCTTGCTATGGTTCTACTCCCAAAGGGCAGCTTCAATCCTGGTATGAACGATGAAACTAAGGGTCATCTGTGGGAGATATATGTTGTTACTGTATGCTTTTATGTATACGATGATGATGCCTAACATTTGAACTAGTGCAGGTTTTGTTGGGATGGAACTATCATATGGTTTTTCATTGAACATGTCATTGGTTTCCAATATTCACATCCAATGTACACTTGCAAACTACATTGTTTCTGTAGAACACATCAAACAGTACATGCACATTCCTAGTGAGGCACACTGGTTTGAAGTTGGGGACACTGGTTTGAAGCCATATATTGACTATTTGAAACAGAATAAAGGTTTCTTATATTGTTCTTGTGCTGGTCTCGGTCATCTTATATTTCTGATTGGGCAGATTTCAAGAAATATTTGGATGGCTGCAAAGGTGCAAAGTCTTCAAGTCAGTGTATTAAGTTTAATAACAGTGTACTCAGCCATTGTGTTCACATCTATATTGTTCTTATTCCTTCGGTCATTGCTTTGTGTTATTTTGGGGCTTGAGGCATCAAAGTCCTTCTTTTCTAAGCTTCTGAGTTCTTTATTCTCGGCACCAATGGCATTTTTTGATGCAACTCCATTGGGAAGAGTTCTGAGCAGAAAAAGTATTTTTTGTAATCACCATGGGCTTCCTTCTTTTCTTTTCACTCCTTAAAATAAAAAGTGAAATTTGATGTACATCAAGGTAGTAAAATACTGACATTTATCTTCCCCACCTCCTTTTTCAGGTTTCTTCAGATTTCAACATTCTCGATGTAGACATTCCTTTCTCTTTTGTCTTTGCCATGTCGTCTACCATGAATGCTTATAGCAGTCTCTGAGTTGTGGCTATTGTTACATGGCAAGTTTTGTTTGTAGCCATTCCAATGATTTATTTTAGTTTTCAACTTCAGGTAAAACGCCACTTCAGGCAAGTTTCTTGAGAAGACTCTGTACTTCACTATGAATATTGTGAGAGAAGCTATATTCGAATACACATAACTAATCATTTCAAGTATAACTCATTATCATCCACCCTAGCTTTCAACAATGTCCATTCACATGTTGCTATTTCTCCACACACTAATATTATTTACAAAATACCCATATTCAAAATACACATAACTATTACTTTCAACTCTAACTCATTATCATCCACCCTTTTTTTCAACAATGTCCATTCACATGTCACTATTCTTTCACAAACTATTATTATTTACAAAATATCCATTTTCATACACATAACTAACTATTGCAATTGTAACTCATTATCATCCACCCTTGCTTTCAACAATGTCCATTCACATGTCCCTATTCTTCCCCACTCTATACATGTCCTTGTTCTTCCCCACTCTGATATTCTTCACCACGTCTATGTCTTACAACGGTTTTCTTTGCAACATAAGTGCAAATGCTATTATATATGTATTTGTTACAATCTCGCTGATTTATATATATATATAATTATATTATATATATATATATATATATATGCGCGCTTAGAGACGTGGAAAGCATTTTCAAAATTAAAATTACACTATTTGTTTAAAGAAAGATGCGTTTTTATAAGATGATATGAATTATACCATTACTAATTTTTTAAATATTTTTTGAAAATCCTTTTGGTTTTAGAGATTATAATATATGGTTTTTTAGAGATTATAATATAAGTGCAAGTTTAACATTTTAATGTATAATAAATTTAATGGGTAATAGTGTATTATATTATTTATTTTTAAAATATTTAAGAAATTATAAATTATTGTAAAAATTAATTTATAATTTAATATATGTTATAAAAAAAATTAGATATATTCAAACAAAAATAATTCTTAAAAAAATTTGAAATTTAAACAATCAGATATATCTTATTAATTTATTTATTTTATTTGAAATATCTTAAAATGTCAATAAAGTGGTAGCAACTTATTTCAAATGGTTTCAGATTAATTTACAGTACTAGATGATTATTAAATATGGTTATGCTTTTCTATAAGTATTTTTTTCCATAAGCATTCTTTACATGTATGTTAAAGGGGTTTGGAAGATCACGATGGTTTCAAAAAAAGGGTTTTCTGTTAGTTTATGTAACCTAAATTTAATGTTTTTTTATTAAATTTAATATGCTCTATATATATTCTTTACATGGATATTAAAGTGGTTAGGAAGACCATGATGGCCTCAAAAGTAATAAAAATGACATTACTAACATACTCATGTGGGAAAGTGTGCACTTTTTTTAGAACACATGTTCACGAGGATTCATATTTGGCGACTCTGAAGTCATTGCTAGAAAGGCAAGGCATAGAAATACATGCATGTTTTTGAGATCACACAAGCATATTTTGAAAATTCTTATGTGCTCTTAGGAACATGTGCATGTTCCTATTAGTCTAATCTTTTAGACAAAATTAAGAAAATTGAGATATTTTGATGGGATCTTTAGCAAATTGTTGGATAACTCTACAAATTACATCTTCTAGGCATTCCAAGTAAGAATTTAAATGAATTTTTTCTTCCATGTGCTCTTAGGAACATGTGCATGTTCTTGCTAGTCGAATTGTTTAGACAAAATTAAGAAAATTGAGGAGGGATTTTGATGGGATACTAAGAAAATTGCTGGTTTTCTTCCTCACCCGCTTCCTGGCCAGAAAAGAAGCTTCGGGAAAAATCAACTCCCAGGGTGTGATCTACAGATTACATCTTCAAAGCATTCCAAGTAAGAATTTAAATGAAATTTTCTTTTCCTTTTGTAATTTGGCTTGACGAAAAAAAGAAAAGAAGAAAAAAAACTCATTTTATGAGGGAAGGGGAAATCTTTGCCTCACTACATAGTATTTTATTAAAAATAATAATTAACTTATTTTATGAGGGAAGGGGAAATATTTGCCTCATCACATAGTATTTTATTTTGAAAATGTATTTTACCTTATTTTGTTGCAAGACATTTGGTTATTATGGGTTCACCCAAACCTAAAGTCACTTCATTATGACACTCATGTTGATGCAAGTTAAATTTATTTGAGGACCCCAATACATAACCTTCAAAATATAAGAGATCCTTCATGATTTTTTCTGGCAACTTATTTAGATATAATTGTAGCTTCGATTACAAATGCCAAAAACTTGTTCATTAATATTTTTAAATATGGGGAAAAAATATTTGACTACTATATATCTAGTTTAAATAAAGAGTGACTTAGAGACTTAAACAATACCAAAAATTATTTGATGATATTTTTATGACTGACATGCCCAATTATAAACATAATCAACAAAAATTGCACTTGTATGCACTCTTGCACCTTGTAATAATTTCTAGTTCATTGGATGGATAGGTTGTTTATGTTGTATAGTAAACTTCCATTTGGTAATAGGGTGGTGCCTTTGTATTTCTTTAGGAAATTATGCGGAAATTTATTTTAGGTCCCCAAATCTATTACTTTGACATTGCATTATTCCAGGGGGTGGGTTGAGGGTCTGCACAAGATAGAAAAAATGTCAAGTGTGACCTAGCACTAGGTACGCATCCTCTTAGGTGAAAGCCTAACTCTCCTTAGCCAAAATCCTCCATTAACTGATAATATAACTCACAAATAAAAAAATATAGCCACTCTTTCTCACAACCTTGGGAAACATAGAAATTTTGTAGTCTTATCCAATCAAGAGTGGGTCATGGTCATGTTGCGGGAGGGATAGACCTACAAATCCTATAATAGATTCCATCCAGGAGAGGCCACATGTGACTTAACATGAGCCCCATATATGTCCAAACTACGAGGAAACTTGTTATGGGACAATAAAGGCTAGTAGACATGAGAGTTATATGGAGGATGTTAGTGTCTCAACCACCTACAACTTCTTCATTATGTGTGTGTGTGCGCGCGTGCGTGTGTACATGCATGTGTGTGTCTACTATTGTGCACTTTATTTATATATCTAATTATATGTTATTTACAATTGTTACGCCTATATAGCACATCCTCAAACTCAACATATGCATCAATGTCAATTTATGTTGTTGATGTAGTAATAACTATGACATGCTCAGTTGGTGTATCACACACTCAAGTATTATGATCCCTTGAATATATTTTCATATGCATGTATTCCATATTATATAATTGTTTAGTTTGAATGTTTTTTTAATTTGTGTATATAATTACAACATCCATTTGATGTTTGCATATTGTGATGAAATTTGGTGAGGGTCCATGCCTACCTAGAATGGACATATTACCACTTTCCCAAGTATCATGTGTAAAATTAAATCTTCCTTAAATGTGATTTTGGTTATATTGTTTTCGTTAAGTAATTAAAATAGTATAAATTTTTATATAGATTGGAACATTATTTTATAGGTCTACAATATCACCCTCATACCCTTCACCACCACCCACTATACGCCCATCATTTTTCCCATGTTATAGGGAAAGTACAACCTTTTTCCATCGCCCCATTTATTTAGATATAATTTTACTCCCATAGGGTACTTACATATTTATTAAAACATGTCGGGGTTTATCACCACACACCGCCATTGTATTTTCCATCCCATCCATTCATAGTGACTACATGCATACACACTCCACAATTCCCCCCTCCCATGGTAGTAGAGATTGATTCATCTACCATGATTTACTCCACCTATCACCCACACACACCGACAACCATCATCTAATGATGCTAATATAGTGGATTAGACAACATATATTTCCTCTAAGTAGGTTGCGTAGTTGAGTGCTCCACCTGCTAGTGAATCTTTGTCATTTCCTTAGACATTCATGCTAAGATCACGAGTAAATAATTTTTGTATATATAATTAATTAAATTTATTTTAGGATATCTTATTTAAATTCCATTCTTTCATTCTTGTAATTATTGTAAGGGGAAATAGTGAAAATATTATGGTTGCAGAAGAGGGTAATTCACTCACAATTAATAGTACCATTTGCATTCAGTTTTATTTATATTGAATTATTAAACTTATTTATAAGTGTGGTAATTAATTGTGGAAAAAATATTACGAGAATATTGTTTCTTTGTGTAGTTTCTAGAGATATGAACCACACCCAGAAAGAAAAAAATTAATCTCCTTCTTCTAGTAAGAAAAAAAATTGACTTGAGGGATGTAGTTGATAGTGTTGAGGGTGGAAGTGATCAATGAGTGACCAATTAGTTCCATTTTGTATATAGAGAACCATATTCCATACTTCCATGTTTGGGCACAAGCTTCCATTTTGTAAAATATTTATACTTGAAACAATTTTGGATATTATATACGTGTGTGTGTGTGTGTGTGTGTGAGTGTGTGTGTGTGTGTGTGTGTGTGTGTGTGTGTGTGTGCACATGCCATGGCACATGTTCTATGAATTGAAGGCTTTGTTTATTTGAGCTTGAAGTGTTATATTGCTAGTTTGAATTTGCATGTATGCAAGTTTAAGGTTTCAAAATTGAACTTGATTTCCTTATCAAGATTTCAAAATGTTAACCAAAGAATCAATCTCCATTCAAGACAAATACAAAATTATATTTATGACATTCACTCTTGTGTAAGAAATAGCAAGTAGAATTATCATTATAAGATATATGCAATGTAAGTGTATACTTGGATACAATAACATTCTTTCCACCTACTATATGGATGCATGGCATTATTAATGAATTGATGCAGCAGAGTCCTTGGCCTCAAGAAATCCTCATCAATCAAAAACAAGTTTTTGTTGAGTTTGTAATAAGAGTTGTTACTCCCATGTGTTTTAAGTTGTTGATACACCTAGTTGTTAATTGCTACTACTCCAATTGTTAGTTGTTGGTACAAAGGGTATCATAGCATGGTTCACCCCTCAGATTGGATGGGTTGTGTGTTGGTCATGAATTCATTTCGGTTGCATATGTGTTTCTTTTGTTGTAAGATTGTGTACTTATTGCACTTGTATCATATGTCTTATGGTTGCAGCATGGTCGCCATGGGAAGTTGATGGTGTCGTTGTGGAGTGTGTCATCATGTCACCTAAACCAAATCACAACAAACCAATGTACCTATTTAATCTCAATTTTGTTCATTTTTAATAACATTTTTAATGCCTTGCGTCCCCCCTTTAGAACTCTTTTTGACCCTTAATAACTCTATTTTTTCCATATTATATGTGTTTTGACCAAAAGGCTGCTGTGAGCTTTAAAATATGCAAATCATTTTAAAAAGTATCATTTCACTTTATTCTTGAGTATTTTTTAATTTGAATGTTACCTAATCGAATTATCTACAATTTCAAGGGTTCTGACCGAATCTTATGCAGAAAAACTATCTTCCGAAGTGGTTCCATGATCTCGTGCAGACATCCCGCGATTTCTTGTAAGACCGTTGATTTCCTGTAGATATATTAATTTTGTGTAACTACTTTGATTTCCTGTAGCAATCTCGATGGTTGATTATGTTCTAGTCATCCTCAAGGAGAACGAAAACATGGGTTGTGTTAATAAATCTGCTTACATGGATGTTGTCCTAGTGGTTGCTGCAAAACTACCACTAAAACTCCCTAGACCTTCAGTCCTCTCATAGATGGCCGTATTGGGAAATAGCTCTAGAAACTCAACAAGATCAGTTTGATCCATGCTTTTAGTCATGTATCAAACTCACCATGTCTATTCTTATTGTCTTTTCCAGTTATTGTTAGAAAACAATTGCAGTATGTTAGTTTTCCTAATTCGAGAAAGTATATGCCTCTGCGCTTGTATAAATACTTTTATGTTTTATTTGCAAAATAAGCATGGATATACCAAACTTCTATACTACTGTAATATTTGGATAGATTAATATAAAACTCCATGTTCTGTTGATCTCTCTTTGTAAACTCCTTTTGCAGTTAAATTGGTTGTGAGTAAGGGAGGGCCCCCTTTATTGACAACTCCAATAGTTGCAGATTTGTGTTTCTTTTAATTATTTTTCATGAATTGACATGATTATTACATAGCTTTTGTTTCCCTTTTCTAATTTGTAGCAGCACATGTATGATGGTTAAATGGTGAATATTATTTGATGAATATGTTTGGAGTTATTTGATCAAGCTTTAATTTACACTGTGAAATGTTGAATTGGCTTAATTTCTATTTGATTGATCCATTACAGTATTTTGATCAACATCAGCAATTTTAGGTGTTGTAGAGGGATGATTGAATCTGATCCATAGCCTTTCCTGCTAAGTGTTGATGAGGAAAAGAGATGTTGAAGCTGTGTGTGTGTGGTTTTGTTTATAAAAAAACTGAAAATATTAGCCTGCATATATTTTTCATAACATCTCATAAGGTTACCTACCCCTGATTCATGGTTTATGTCTGTAAAATTATAAGTCTATAATTTTCCCAACATTTTGGTTTTGTTTCTGGGGAGGTGCTAAGTGATGATACTGAAATTGTTTTAGTGTGATTTCTTTTTGTCTAAGCTTTTTTCAGGGTTGGGTGAGTCGAAGTGGTAAGACATCGGGTAAGACCTACGCACCTACAAAGATCAGAATTCACCAAAGCCATGTCCTAATTATTTGGTAAGTAGAATTTTGAATTTTTTAAATAGGGGCCAATATAGATTTTCAAATATTTTTAGTGGTGGTGTGAGCACCACTTCATTCACTAATAAACTGATAGGGAAATAAAATCTTGTAAAGAAGAAGGTAGAGGATCCAAGGGAGTCTGAACTGAGGACTGATAGTTCTAAACATGGATTGACAATTAATCCTAAGCATATCAATACCCCCACAACAAAGAAGAATCCTTCTGTTAGATAATCCTCTTATTGTTGCTCATCAAGAATCTACTCTTACTAAGGGGACATCATATTTGGTTAGTGGTCATCTTGAAGAGGAATTCCTCTTCAATCTTATTCAAGAGCCAGAGTTCCAGACAACTGACTCTAAAGGATATGTAGTTCACCAGGGTCCCACTCCCTTTTGGTTTGATATGGCTCGTTTAGAGGGTACTCGTACTACAGATGGGTACTATCATGATAAGGAAGAGGAATTAGTTACGTTTGAATTTCCTATCAGAGAATCTGCTAGAACCAGTGAGATGAAAAATCCACTCCCTTTTGGTTGATATGGCTCATCTAGAGGGTACTAATACACAGATGGGGACTATCATGAGAAGGAAGAGGAATTAGTTACATTTTAATTTCCTATCAGAGAATCTATTGGAACCAATAAGATGAAAACAATTCCTCCCTCTGCCTTACCAAATTTTAGTGGTACCTCTAGTGAAGATCTTAACACCTTCTTATTCGAGTTTGATGTATTGTATAGGAGCTATGACTATTCTTCCAATGCTTAGAAGCTGAAGTTGTTTCCTGCTACATTAAAGGATGCAACCCTCAGGTGGTTTATGGGGTTGGGATCAAAATCCATTATAACCTGGGATGAAATGAGGAAGGTGTTCCTGAAAAAGTATCAGGATTATTGTAAGAATAGGGACCTTGGGGAACAAATTTTTGGCATGACTCAGAAGGAAGGAGAGAGTCTCGAGGACCTGGTGGAAATATTTCAATAGAATTTGTGAAGATTGAAGATGAATCAACTGAGTAAATAGACTAAGAGAAAAAATTTTCTCAAGGCAATCAAACCATAATTTCTGGAGGTTTTGAACCTAATGGGAGAAAGTGATGTATCAAAACTAGGTTATCATGATGTGTGTGAGTTGTGTCGATGTTATTCAAGAGGAAATTGAAAATTGGAGGAGAGTCAAGAGATACTTATTTCAGGCTCATCAAACTAGTTATCGGAGCTAGAGTAACCAGAGTTGAAATGGGTAATTTATTTGAAGATTTAAAAATTGACATCCTTAGCACTTTGTCTACACAATTAGATGTTTTGCAGGCTAAGAAGAAGTAAGAGGAACTGGGGAAAGACCTGGTTGTGTTTTGCTCTAGGTGCAGAAAAAAAAAATCCCTTGATGGAATGTCTTAGAGACAATATAGATGTATGTTGAATTTGTAAGGCTGATCATTCTAATCATCAATGTCCTTCTCTTCCATTGTTTAAAGCAACATATCTAATAGATCAAGAATTTTTCAATGCACTTTATGCAATGGAACCTCAAAAACCATGGCAACCACATCCTACAGGTATGTCATAACAACATTTTCAATTTCCTTATGCCCAGAATAAGATGCGGAACATTCCAATGCCCTGGCAACCCTGGCCTCCACAACAACCTTGGTAGGGGAATTTTCGTTACCCCGTTGTACCAAATTATTCGATTTAAAAATTTTATTAACCACAACCTATACCAAAACAAATGGTTCAACCACAACAACAACAAATTCAGTTTCCTGCCCCACCAAATCAACCACATCCCACACAACTTCTTGCCCAGCCAGTATCCAATCCCAAAAATAAAACCATCCAATCTACTCACAATATTGGAGTGGCCTCTTATCCCACTTTTTCTACCTATTGTATTGCACCAAAGCCTCTGTAGGAAATTTGTGTTCCAGTGTTGAAGGAATTTCCCGTGCCACTGTAGGATATTAAACTCATATCAAGAAAAGTGGGGACTCAACCCGGAAAAATTGAAGGGATTATAGAAGAAGACACTCTAGAAACACCTGAAGTAGAAAACACACCAGAACCAACAAAACAAACTATTCCAAAGTCACCAGAACCTTCCTCATCCCATACTATCCAACCTCCTTTTCTAGAGAGGGTGGAGATGAAAATAAGACAACCTGAGTTCGATCTTGTGTCTAAACTCAAAAATTATGCATTAAAATCTCGTTACTGCAAGAAATTAAAGATATCACGATTTATGCCAAAACAGTGAGGGAGCTATGTGCAAGGAAAACAGGGAAACATAAGAAAGAACCCTCCACAATTTAAGTAGGTGGGAAACTTGCAAGTCTTATGTCCATTGGATTCGCTAATTAGAAATATGCAGACATTTGAATCCATGTGGTTACCACCTTTATCAATGGGTATCCGATAAGAAACACTTTAATCGATTTAGGTGCAGCCATCAATGTGATGACAATGGATACATTATCTTGCATAGGACCCTTTGACTTACTTCCTACTCCTACCATGTAAGAATTAGCAGATAGGTCTAAGGTAAAACTAGAGGGTGTATTAGAAGACATTGTCATTTCATTAGATTCTGGTGAGTAGCTTGCATATTTTTATGTTCTTCAACCTAACACCAACTTGGGAGGGCATCCTTTGATCTTGGGGAGACCTTGGTTAGCTACGACATATGTCTACATAGAGTGTAGGTCTGGAAACATGACCATCACTTATGGGGCTGAAACTAAACACATCAACCTATATCCCCCTACCAAACCCCTCTTAAAATTATAAAATACTTATTAGGATGATGAAGAACATAATTCAGAAATTATTCACCCAGTGTTGACTATATCCCAAGCCATTAGCCTTAAGGAAAGTATAGAGAAAAATCTGATAAATTGTTATATGTCTAATCCTGATTTTTCACTGCAATTAGAAGGGCAGTCTAGTCCTAATATAGATATCATTAATAACTTGCAGAACTCTTATAAACATAGTACAGTAGCTGAATTACATTTATCCCTCTTATCTGCATTCCTTTCATATTTAATGACTAAATGTGGAGGTAAGGTAATTGAAAGTTTTCCTGGAAAACTCTAAATATCATTTATGCCTTAACTCCTAAATAGGAGAAATAATTAATTCGTACATTGAAAGACTTTTCAAATACATTTTCTTGGGAATATATGGAAATGAGCGGTATTCACCTAGACACATGCATTCATCATATCTACATAGAGGGAGATTCCAAGCCTGTGAGACAACCACAAAGAAGAATGAACCTTGCTTTAAGAGAAATTGTAAAAAATGAACTGCATAAATTGCTAAATGTAGGGTTCATTTATCCTATTTTAGACAGCGAGTGGGTATCCCCAATGTTTATCATCCCTAAAAATAATGGTAAATAGTGAGTGTGTGTATATTATAGGGAACTAAACAAAGCTACATTAAAATATCACTTTCCCTTGCCTTTTAAGACAAATTGTTGGACACTTTAAGAGGGAAGAAGTATTTTTATTACCTAAGTGCAATCAAATTAGGATAGCTCCATAGGACTAGGAGAAGATGACATTCACATGTCCTTGCGGTACCTATGGATATAAGGTACTACCATTTTGTTTATGCAACACACCAACCACATTTCAAAGGGTGATACTTGGTATTTTCTCTCATCCTTTGCATGATTGCGTAGAGGTTTACATGGATGATTTTACCGTAATGGGTGATAATTTTGAAGAAGATTTGCATAACCTTAGGAGAGTTTTGCAAAGAAGTAGAGAAACTAATCTTTCATTGAGTAATGAAAAATGTTTTATGATTATGATTGGAGGTATTGTCTTGGGTCATCATGTTTTTGCTGCATGGATTAAAGTTGATCCGACTAAGATCGAAGTAATTGTAAATATTCCCCCACGAACCAGTAAAAAGAGAGTTCTAATTTTCCTTGGGCATGTAGGCTACTACAAAAGGTTTCTTGGGAATTTTACAAAGGTATCCTTGCCATTGTTTAAATTATTGACTAAAGAATTTGAATTTCATTGGAGTGATGAGTGTCAAGCTGCATTTGATACACTTAAGGAAAAGTTTTCTTCAGCACCTGTCTTGAGAGGTCCAAATTGGAAATTGCCCTTTCATATTTCCATGGATGCCTTTGATTCAGCTATAGGAGTGGTATTGGGCCAAAAGGAAAATCTGATAACCCATGCTATCTATTTTGTTAGTAAAAATTTAACTCCTACAGAAATGAATTACACCGTAACTAAGAAAGAGTTCCTTACTGTAATTTATGTTATTAATAAGTTTAGAGATTACATCATTGGCTACAAAGTTTTTATACATACTAATCATTCTGCCATTCGATATCTCATGAACAAACAAGTCACTAATGTAAGGATTAGTAGGTGGTTTTTGCTGCTACAGGAATTTTACCTCACAATATTGGAAAGGTTGAGAAAAGAAATTCAGGTAGCTGATTTCCTATCTAGACTCAACCATGCAGGTGAGGATGTTCCTGTTAATGATATATTTCCTGATGATAATTTGTTTGATATTTCTGTCAAAACACCTTGGTTTACAAATATGGCCAATTACCTTGCTACAGGAAAGTTACCACCCTACTTCTCATCTAGTCAAAAAAAGAGAATTATTAGAAAATGTATTGATTACTCTTGGATAAAAGGAGACCTCTTTTTCATTGGACGTGATTTGATTATTCACAGATGTGTCAGAGAGGATGAGATATATGATATCCTGAGATCTTGTCACGATGAACCCTATGGAGGACATTTAGCAGACAAGCGAACAACCTATAAGATCCTCCACTCAGGTTACTACTACCCAAGTCTTTTCAAAGATGCAAAGGAGTATGTTGGTAAATGTGATAGCTGTGAGAGAATAGGGTGACTTGTTCAAGTGGATGAAATGCCTTTGCAGCCACAATCATAGAACCATTCGATATGTGGGCTCTTGATTTTGTAGGTCCCATCAATCTTATGTCCAAAGGTAAGAAGTATATGTTAGTCTGTATTGATTATGTCATGAAGTGGATGGAAGCGAGAGCACTTCCTAAAGCAATGGAGAAATTAATGGTAGAACTTATTTTTCCTGATAGTTTTGTAAAATTTGGGGTGCCAATGGAAATTGTTACTAATCAGGGTACTTAATTTGTGTCAACTCTTGTGTAGGGTATTGTACAGAAATATTATTACTCATCAGAAGTCTACCCGTTACCATCTACAGGGAAATGGGTAGGTGGAATCAACAAATAAGGTGTTGAAGACAATCCTGACTAAGACGGTGCAATTACATAAGAAGGATTGGTTTGATCGACTTCTCGAGGCATTATGGGCCTATAGGATCGCATGGAGAAACACCACTAGCTTCTCCCTGTATGAATTGGTGTATGGAAAACAGGTTTTACTACCAATTGAAATTCAGATCAGAACTTTTAAGATGGCAGTATATTTGGGCATAGACCTTAATGAAGCACAAGAGCAGAGAATCTTGCAGCTTAATGAGTTGGATGAGATTAGGGGGATGCTTTTCAGCATACTAATCTAATCCAACAACAATGGGCTAAATGGCATGACAGATACATTAATAAAAATAAATTCAAAGAGGGAGACTAGGCATTGTTGTTTGATTCAAAATTTAAGAATTTTAAAGGGAGATCTAACACACATTGGCTTGGCCCCTATGAAATTGAGAAAGTTTTTGATAATGGATCTATTCGGGTTAAAACAATTGATGATGGAAATGTTACCTTCTTGGTGAATGGGCATAGACTCAATATATATTAGAAGCCCCAATCTAAGGAGGAATTTTTCGAAGAGATTGTGAAGAAGAAAGAGCTGGAAATGGTGGGAAAGGGAGTCATTCCTTTCACTACCTTTCCTTGATGTTCTGTAATAATAAACTGAGCTTACTTTGTTCCTTCTTGTGCTTAGTAAACCATGAGATTAATGTCTATTGGGTATAGTTTTATTCATTTTTCCAGCACCAGTGGACTAATTACGAAAAAGGAGCCCCCTTGGAGTCTTCTTTTTCAGTATTTCAAACTCTCTAAAATTGAAATCTAGAGAGCGTGAACTACCTTGGGCTCTTTAAAATCACAGGACAGTAGATCCTTTGAGATCCTCAAAATAAATTGTGTCTTTTAGTTAATCTTTGGTTTGCTCATGTTGGACTGATGTGGGATCTCTTAAGGCCCTCCTTCCAGCAATCTTAGCCCATCGACAACAATAAATTATCTATGTTCAATATTAGAGATTTATTATTCCTTGAAGATTGTATACCTTAATGACTGGTTATCTCATTAGCAACAATGGAGATTCATCATGGCTCCTTGATTGTTGGATCCTACAGGGGGTTCGACAACAACTCATACATTCACACCTGATAGGATGCATCCGATGTATCTTGGTCCTCCCTTTCACTAATGGTGATGGACCTCGCATTGGTTAACAAATGACCTTAATGGTATGTAATCCAATGAGATCACTGCACATTTGACCTTAGCACCTATATTCATGTGTAGTAAACTATACAAAAAAGGAGGAGAACATGGTTTCCTGTAGAAGGATTTACTATAGAGGGATTTCCTACAGAGAAGTTTAGCAGATGCATTTCCTGCAACAAAATCACTTATTTCCTGAAGAACGAATTTCAAGTCGAACATTATCCTAAAGAATCTGACAAGTATTGATCATCTTCATCATTAGTTGAGGCCATGTAACTACACGATCTTTCATATGATATGGGTTCAAAGTGGTTTATTATTCCAAATCAAGTGCAATCATCACTCAACGTACTTGACTATTGTAAGGTAAGATTGAGAAGGTACGCTTGGCATTAGAATACTTGAGGTAAAAAGGTAATGGTACGAAAATTTTGAATTTGCATGAGTACAATTCATGGCCACCCTCGAGAAGTAAGGAGGTTATGAGTCTTTTGTGTCATAACATGAGTTCCCATTCCCAATTATTATTTTGATGTGTACGTCGATTATCTTCCCAACACTTATCCTGTAAAATGGATAATGATGGAAACCAAAGTTCATAAGTGAAAATTGAAGTGGTTTTGTCACAGTGATTTCTAGTTTTGGACCCTCACTTTTTAATCTTGCAACAGACCAGGGGCGGCCCTAAGGTGACTTAGGGTTATAGATCACATGCATATCAAATTCACACCATAGGCATGTCGTTCATAGGTTGTATCACTTTAACAAGGGTCCTAAGGCAGGAGTTTCAATACCATAAACCCCCTTTGTTAAGTCACGGTAGACCTGGGGGCCCTTGGATAAAGTTATGCCATTTATTTATTATGCTTGTGACCACGTCATTGAAAAGAAGTTTCTTGATAACAAAAAAGAAGACTTGGTAGTAGTGGTTTGTCCCATCAATAGATGGCTCCAACATATGGAAATATTTTTGACAATTGCAGTTATCGCCACTACCCATGGGTAAAACATTAAGACTTGTGGAAAGTGTTGAGTGGTGAGTGGTCCTCTCACTAAATGAACCTGAGAGAGAAAAGAATCCCTGACAATTATCAGTGCCTTCTAGGCTTTGATAGTGAAGCCGAACGGAAATTTGACACCGGGAAAGGAGAAGATAAAGGAGTGGAGAGGAGTAAAGAGTCACACACCATCATGAAAAAAATTCACATAATTAAAAGTGGTTGATATAGACAATAAAAATCATTAGATATTGGTTAAGATCAACCATATTTATGGTTTTTCTATTTATTATCATGTTATTAATGTGTGTTGTAATAAGCATTAATTTAATTGATAGACATATCAGTTTTAAATGACAGAAAATTGTTGATTAATTTACATCCGCCATCACTTTTAATTATGTGTTTGTGATACTATTTATCAATTGTAATTAGATAAACACTACAACATAATAAAAAATAGTTGATATAATCAATACACATGATTAATTTTAAAACTTTGAAAATGATGTTATTAATTAAGAATGGAAGAAAATGGTATTTAATCTATGTATATTAACCACCTTTGATTTTGATTAGTTGTGTTAGCTATTATCATGTTATTAATGTATGTTAGCTATTATAAGATCACGAAGACTTGTTAGCAACAAAAAGTCACATCGATAGATGGACTCACATATGGAAATATTTTTTACAATTGCAGTTATCGCCACTACCCATGAGTAAAGAATTGAGACTTGTGGCCACTGGTCCTCTCACTAAATCTACATGAGTGAGAGAAAAGAATTTGTGACCATTACTTGTTCCTTGTGGGCTTGGATAGTGAAGTCAAAGGGAAATTTGACACCAGAAAAGGAGAAGATAAAGGAGTGAAGAGGAACCTGCCATCAAGAAAACACTTCGCATAATTAAAAATGGTTGATATAGTCAACAAACATCATTATAGTTTGTTTAAGGTCAACCATATTTATGGTTGAAATACTCATTATCATGTTATTAATGTATGTTGTAATAAGCATTACTTTAATTAATACACATCTTAGTTTTACATGATGGAAAATTGTTGATTAATGTACATCAACCATCACTTTTAATTATGTGATTGTGTTAGTATTTATCAATTGTAAGTAGATAAACACTATCTCATAATGAAAAATAGTTGATATAATCAATAAACATGATTGAATTTAAAACTTCTAAAATGATGTTATTAATTTTGAATGGAAGAAAACGGTAGTTGATCCATGTATACCAACAACCTTTGATTTTGATTATATTGTTTTGTTAGCTATTATCATGTTATTAATGTATGTTATAGGTAGGAAAAAATAATTTTCAAAAATAAAGATTATTATATAATTTTGAAATATAGAAAATGACTAATGGAGTGTATATATCAATTAGCTTTAATTATGTAATCGTACTGTCAAATTCCCACAATTAAATTCCAAACTAGAATTATTCATGGAAATACATGTGTCTGAATTTTGGAAGGGAACCTAAGTTGTTAGTATTCTTGGCCATGTGGCACATTGTAAAAGAGAAAAGTAATTAGGCTAAGGTATTTTTAATCACTGAAGAGGAGGACAAGTGTAGGAAATATGTTAGGTAAAGTAGCATTAACTTCTAGGAAATGTTTGTTGGTAGATTTATGAGAGGACTATTACTGGCAACCTCAATGATGTAATCTAGATATGTTTTATTAATTAAAAGGTATGTAGGATGAGTTAAAGTCATTAAGTGGAGAATAAGAATAGAGGATAGGAGATAGTGGAGAAATGATAAGGATACTAAGAGATGTCTTAGAGGAAGAGAGGAAAGCACCAATTAGTAATGTAAATATGCCATGATAATGTGCAGATTTGTTGCTAATAGAAACCGTGTGATTTTCCTCAACCATTGTTGTTTGATATCTATGTCTCGAGTGATATCGTTGATTCTTTGTAAATGTTGATTTTTTGAGGTCATGCTCGAGGACTATGTATGAGGATAGTATAACCCTCGCAGGTGAAAAGAGGGATGCACAAAGAATTAATGTAGTGAACCAAACTTAAGTGATCAACTTCATGAAGGGCTTATCATGGTAGACCAATCAATGGCCAAGGTTAGCATAATTATCTTTGGTATGCGTGATTCAGTGTTGAGACCAATGTGAGTTTTATAAGGATAACCTATCTTTTAATGGCTTTAGGAAATAGGAGTATCCCTATCAATTGAAGTTTGTCTTGGTATCAAGACTATGGGAAGGTTTGTAGTTGTAGAGGTAGGAGATCCTTCAAGAGTCGAGATTTGAGATCATGTGTTGATATTTATCATCATCCTTTGACATAAAATGGAAATAGGGAAATAATACATTAACTGTCATGGAAGGCGACATTAATCTAATATTTATCATAGTGGAATAGGCATTGGTTGATTTTTCTTTGAAAATAAAGTGAATTCATTAAAAAACATGGAGCATAGGCATTAATTCCATTTGGTTAAGCCCACATCCTTGTGATTGACATTAGAGAAATCATTGGAGCTAAGGGCTACATAAATTTGAGGTTTGTATGTAAACGTTCAGCTAATTCAAAGAGGAAGCAAACTTTTGTCCCTATAAGAAGTTCCACATTAAAATCTCTAAACAAAAAATGGAGCATTTTTCTCATAGTGGTTTATGGTTTTAGACCCTCCCCCTTCATTAAGTCGCAATGGAATAAGTTGGGCCTAAAGGTTAACTAGGGACATAGATTAGACCCATATCATGTTCATACCATAGTCATGTCATTCAGAGGTAGTTCCCCTTTAAAAAGGGTCGTAAGGTGGGAGTTTCAATACATGATCACTCCCTTATTAAGTCAGGGTAGACCTAGAGAGGGTTGTCATAAATTTATGCCATTGATTCACCATGCTCGAAATTGGGTCATTAAGAGGAGGCTAGCTAATAACATAAAGTAGACCCGCTAGCTTTGGGTGGTTCATGGTGGGAGGTTGTATCAACAAACTACTGACATATGGAAATATATTTGATAGTTGTAGTTACTTCCATCACCCAGAGGTAAAGAATTGATATTTCTGGCAAGCACTTGACAATGAGCAGTAGGTGGTCCTATCAATAAACAAGGCTAAGATATAAAAAAAAATCCTTCACGATTTTCTGTTCCTATCATCTTGGATAATGAATTCTAAGGAAAAATTGGTGTCAGTCAAGGAGAAGACAAATGAGTAGAGAGGAATAAAGAGGTACCTACCATCAAAATGGTATCAAAGTAGGGTTAAGCCTACTTATTTTTTATGATTGAGGAAATCTGAGGTAGGAGATCATATTCAAATGGGACTTCAAGCACTCAGGAAATGAGTTTATTTTTTTTAACTGAATCCGAATATGTGGTGAGTGGAAATGGATAGGTAAGAAGTTATTTTTATGCAATTGGAGGTTTTGTAAGAGCACAAAATATCTCGTACAAATAAGAAGATAATTCTAGCCAGGGACCAGACTTGGACAAATTTGTTGATGATACTTAAAGACTATAAACTTTTCAAATAAAGAACCCAAAATTACTTAGAGAGATAGATCCACTAGTATTTGACACAAAATATGATGTTTATGTTTCTAATTTAATTGGATAATGAAATTGTTAATTATAGGTAGCAACCAAAGAAAGGAGAATAGTGGCATAGGACCCTTGCAATGAAGAAGCTGTGATATAAAGGCAGAGTTCCAACTAAAGTGGAAGTGAAGACAATAGAGGAGATTATCAAGATGAGTGAAGAGAACAAAATAATTTTTTAAGAGGGAGTGAGAAGAGTGTAGAATCATAGAAGAGAATAGGTAGCTCAAGAAGTTGTAGATGAGAGAACCAGTGACGCTAAAAGACCAAATTCAGAGGAGAGAAGCTTGCTGAGGTTTCTTCTAGCAAGGTGAAACAAACTTATTACTACATAGGCTTTTTTTCATCTCATAAGTTGATCATGGAGAAACTAATAGAGGAGAAGAAAGAGATGACTATGAATAGCTCATGGGATTTGTTGAGGAAATCTAATCCGTGAAGAGATTGTTGAGAGAACCTAAGAATGAACATCATCCAATTATTGATAAAGGATGATGCAATGTACAAGAAGGATCTAGCATGTTGAATGAGGGATGAAAAAATTATAAATGCATACTTTCATGAAGAGTTTAGGATGCTAGAAGGAAGGTTAGTCAATCCAAGGATTAAGGAAAATTGCATAAGGATTGGAGACAATAGTAAATGTCATCAATACACTACAAAAGGTGAACTAGAGGCTAAAAAATAGACTAATGCATATGGAGGGACATTAGACTATACTTTTGTAGGAAATGGTAAGGTGAAGAAAACAATCATCTTTATGACTAATGGTGATGTTTGGAGATTTAATATTTGTTGTAGTAGATGTGCTTCATGTGGAGATGTATGTGTGGGATGTAAAATGAAATCATTCAAAAGAAGACATGGAGGAGGTAGTTGACTCACTTAAGTATATTTTGGGAAATGTCTTCTAAAGAGAAATAGAACTTGAGGGAAATTGAAGCCATAAGATTTTTCTTTTGTGAGGCAAAGTTGCAATTGAGAAATGTTAATAGTATGTACTAGAAAAGGATAAGCTAGACACTGAAGTTGATGAGTTGTGTGTGTTGATGAATAAATTTCCTAAGAAGGGGGAAAATGAAATGGTAAATACAAGAAACAACAAAAATTAGTTGAGTGCAAGAAAATACATCAACAAAGCAAGTGGATCATTGAAATTAAAGTATGGAAACCCAAAATATTGGGGATAATAGCAAAAAATCAGCAATTGTAGGAAGTGAAGGAGACAAACCTAATGAGGAAGTTTAGCCTTGGAACAAAGCTCGTTGAAAATGTTCTCTCTAAGGAAAATAGACAACAACAAACTAAAGTTTTGGATCCTAGAAGGTGTCAAGCAACATCAACAACAAGACCACAAAGTAGTCAAGCATTCAAACAATAACAAAGTTGATTTTGGGAACTAGGAGGACTTCAATTGAGGCACATGACAAGGAGGCCATGAATATTTTTCCCTTTGGGATTCTGATACAAAAACATAAGCAAAATTCTTTCCTAAGCCATAGGGGTCTTGGTATTTCATAAAGGGATTGAATTCCCTCAATTAAAATATGTATAAATTAGTATTTATCATGTAAATACAAGTGTCAAAATTCTAGTAGGGACTATAATTTTTTAGTATTTTGTTGCCCCTGTGGCACATTGTAAAACAAACAAGTATATTTTGTAATCCCTAGTGAGGAGGGAAGATGAAGGAAATATGTTAGGTAAAGTGGCACTAACCTCTAGAAAAGGGACATATGTATATTTATGAGAGGACGGTTAGTTACAACCTCTATGATGCAATCAAGATATTCTTTATTAGCTGAAAGGTATGAAGGATGAGTTCAAGTCAACAAGGGGAGAAGAGGTATAGAGGATAGGATATTGTCGAGCAAGGCTAATTGGGCTAAGCGAGACGAAGAGAGGAAAGGACCAATTAGTAATGTGAATAAGGCCAGAATAATGTAAAGAATTGTTGCTAGTAGAAATTATGTGATTTTCCTCAACCATTGAAGTACGATCTTTGTGTTTTGAGTGATATGATTGATGCTTTAAAAGTGTTAATTTTATCAAGTAGTGGTTTGGGACTTTGTATGAAGACATAGTAAGCCTCGTACCTGAACAAAGGGATGCACTAAGATTTAATGTAGCAAATCAAACTTGAGCAATCAACTTCATGAAAGAACTATCATGACAAACCAATCACTAACTAACCAATCACTAACTAATCAGTGATTGGGGTTTGTATTCTTATCTTTTCTATCAGCAATGCAATGTCGATGTCCATTTGGGTTTGTGAGGGAAACTCTCTGTTAATGGCTCCAAGGAAAAGGAATAACATTATCAATTGAATTGTATTCTAGTATTAAGATTGTGGGAAGGTTTGTAGTTGCGGAAGTATGAGATCCTTAGAGATGGGAATTTTGAGATCATGTCTAAGGATCTATCAACTACTTGTGATGAAAATAAGGAAATGGGAAGGTATATGTTAAGTGTCATTGAAGGTGACGTCGACCTAACGTTTATCGGACCAAAATGATCATTGGTTTATTTTTCATTCAAAGAAATTCCTGAGATCTAGGCGCCTTTGATAACCAATGTTAATTTCACGCAAGAGGTAAGCACCAAGTGCATAGGGTTTTGGATTGAACATAAAGTGAATTCGCTAATAGGCAGAACTGATAAGATTTAGTTCCATTTGGATAAGTGCACGTCCTTGTTATTGATGTTAGAGAAAGCCATGGAGCTAAAAGCTACATAAATTTGAGGTTTGTGCATAAGCATCTCACAATTAGAGTGGGAGGCAAAGTTCCACACCAAAGTCCATAATCGAAAAATGGAGTGGTTTTTTCATGGCGGTTTCTAGTTTTGGACCACCCCGTTGTTAATTTGCAGTATACCAGGGGGGCGCCTGGGATGAACCAAGGTCATAGATCAGACCCATATTGGGATGAGACCCATATTGGGTCCACACCATCATGTCATTCAGAGGTAGCGCCTCATTAACAATGGTCCCATGGCAAAAGTTTTGATACTAGACCCCCCTCCCTCGGTTTAAGTGACAGTAGACCTCGGGGCCCAGGATAAAGTTGGTCCATTGATTCACCACACCCGCAACACGTCTTTGAAAGGAGGTTTCCCGATAATAAAAAGGTAGACCCGGTAGACCTGGGTGGTGGGAGTGGCGAGCAGTCCAATCAATAGATGTCCTCGACATATAGAAATACTTTTTTATAGTTGCAGTTATCCCCACCGCCCACAGATAAAGCATTAAGACTTGTGGTGAGTGTTGAGCGGCGAGCAGTAGGCAGTCGCATCACTAAATGGACCTAAGGGATGAAAAAGAATTCCCCAACAATTGCGGCTTCGGTCTTGGCTTGGATAGTGAAATCCCAGGGAAATTTGGCACGAGGGAGGAGAAGATAGAGCAGCGAAGAGGAGTAAAGAGGCACCCCAATCATGGAAACAATTCACATAATTAAAAATGATTGATACAGTTAATAAACATCATTAGAGATGGGTTGATATCAACTAACTTTAAGGTTATGCTAATAGTTATCAGGTTGTTAATGTGTGTTGTAATAAGTATTAATTTAGTTAATAGACATTAGTTTTAAATGACTAAAAAATGTTGATTAATGTACATTAACCATCACTTTTATGGTTCTGTTAGTAATTATGAGTTATAAGTAGATAAACACTATCTTATAATGAAAAATAGTTATATAAGTTAATTTTAGAACTTCAAAAATAATGTTATTAATTTGAATGGAAAGAAATGGTAGTTAATCCAGGTATATTAACCATCTTTGATTTTGATTGTCTGGTTGTATTAGGTAAGAAAAATCGATTGTAAACAAATCTTTCATTTTGATTATATAGTTGTGTTAGGTAAGAAAAATCAATTGTAAAAAAAAAAAACTATTCTAGAATTCTGAAATGTAGAAAATGACTAATCAAATGTATAATTACGCAATCTTACTATCGAATATGTTTCGTAACTAATCGAATGTATATCAATTATATTTAATTATGTAATCGTACTATCAAATATATTTCGACCAGTGATTGTAATATTGAAATGTAACGTAAGTATCTGTATTGATGTGACTCTGCTGGTTATTATCAATATGGACTGTTAGTGGGTCATTGTATTGCAGTTGGTTGTTAGGAGTTGTAGTTTTATAACTTTTTTGTTTAAAGTATACATTCAGGCATTCAGTCTATATATAACAGATAGGATATCTCGGAAAACAACACAGCTTCGGCCGTTTTTTATGTTTATTTTAAGGTTGTGTTAATTAATTTTTCTGTAAAATTGTCTCTGTCTATAATGGGCTTATCAGAAACATTTCTGCATCCCAAGCTCACTTCAGACTTTTTGTCTGCCAGTTATTTGGATAAGAAATCAGAACTGCTCGCTCCAGTCAAGAGGACTATTTTGTGGCCCAACTCCGCACTAATAAGTAATAATGGAGGTAATAAATCGATAACACTTCATCGATTTTGCGGCTCAGGACCAGAAACATATGGGTTAGCATTGATGAGGGGAAAACATGAAGCGTGTACGTCAAAAGGCACTTTATTGAACGAAAGAACTGTATCAGTTGCTGGGAAGAATATTGAGAGCACTGATAGAGCTCCATGCATGGGTATGGGTTTTGGAATTGTAGATTTTCTGAGGGAGAAGAACTTGCTCATCACAGGTGCCACGGGTTTTCTGGCAAAAGGTATGGGGCACCTTCCTCAACTTATTAATTATTCTCAGTTATATACTTGGTAGATTTAAGCTTGATCACGGTCGTTTCTTTCGATGTGCAGTGTTGATAGAAAAAATTCTGAGGATGCAACCAGATGTGGGAAAGCTGTTTTTGGTAATCAGGGCTGACGAGTCCAACTCTGCGTTAAATAGATTGATGAATGAAGTATGGCAAGTATTTTTTTTTCAGTATAGTTGTGAATTTTTTTCCTAACGAAAAAATCTTAATTTTATCTAATCTGAGGAACCAAGAAAAAAGCATTCAATCAAATTATCCTTCTACCAATGCACAAAAATATAAACAAAAAACAAAAAAATAATAATCGCATGACATAACAGGTTTCCCAATCTATTTATTTATTGCGTAGAGCAATTTATTTTGACATGTTAGATAATGCAGAATGCTGAGTTCACCCCTAATGATGTGTGAAAACTAGGTTCTGAACACCGACTTATTAATCGGTTGCGTGAAATTCATGGCAATGAATTCCAAGATTTCATGCTGAAAAGACTCGTCCGTGTCGCTGGAGATATGACGAAAGAAAATCTGGGAATTGAAAAAGATATGGTCGATGTGATCTCTAGGGAGGTGGACATTATTGTCAGCTCGTCGGCCACTACAACATCTGATGAAAGGTAGTTATATATATATAT
>APFE030414850.1:222501-245395 GCA_000404065.3 Pinus taeda
TAGTTTACAATGACTGCAACCTTAGAGGGATCTATCTTCAATTCACCACCCCCTACAATATGACCCAAATAATTCAAATATGTTTTGCCAAATTCACATTTTGAGAGCTTAACATAGCTATTTTCTCTTTTCAAAACATCTAGAGTCTTCTTGACATGCTTCAAATGTTATTCCCATGTTTTACTAAATATAAGAATGTCATCTAAATATATGATGACAAAATCATCAATAAGGGGCCTGAGTTCATCATTCATTACTCTCATGAAAGTAGCAGGAGCATTAGTTAAGCCAAAAGGCATCAATAACCACTCGTACAATCCCTGCTTTGTTTTGAAAGCAGTCTTCCATGCATCTTGTTCCGAAACTCTGACTTGATGGTAGCCACTATGCAAGTCCAACTTGGAAAAATAAAAAACTTCTTTCAAGTGATCTAATAGATCATCTATGCAAGGAAGGGGATAATGACTTGTATTGTTATCTTATTCAGTGCTCGGTAATCAATGCACATTCTCCATGAGCCATCTTTCTTTCTCACCAAGACAATAGGAGACCCACATGGTGATGTGCTAGGTCTTATGAACTGTTTCTTGAGCAGCTCCTGTAGCTGCTTCTTGATTTCTGCATTCTCTGAAGCGGATAACCTGTACATTCCGATGTTAGGCAATGGAGCATCTTGCTGCAAATTAATATCATGTACTATTTCCTTTTGGGGTGGTAGAATTTTAGGTTCTTGAAATAATATATCATAATCTGAAACAACTTTTTCTAAATTAACTTGCTGTTTAGCATTACAGCCCTCAAATATACTAGTTTTATCAGGTTTATTTTCCTTTACAACCATTAGTAAAAATTGTTTGCATGAATTTACAATTCTTTTCATTTGCCCCGAGTTTATGAGAGTATAATTATTCGCGAGTTTATGAGCTCTTACAATATATTTGATTCCATCTTTAACGTGTTGATACTTGTTTTCAGCTCTATAGAAAATAACTTTCCTATCATACAAGTAAGGACTTCCTAAAACAATTCCACATATATCCAAAGGAACTATATCTAACTCAACCTCATCTACAAATGCTGACCGAAAAGAAAACTTAAGTTTACATTGTCTAGTCACTTGTAGCTTTGCTTTATCACAAACCAACCTAAGGAATATGGTTTGTGAGGTGTGGTTGTAATTCCCAGTTTTCTCTACACTGTTCAGAAATTAAATTTACTGTGAGCCACTATCAAAACAAAGTATCAATCTTTTGATGCTTGGAAATAACTCGAATATGAAAAAGCTCATGCCTTTTCCTCTCATTTTCTTCATTATCAGTAGATTGTGCAGAATTACTAGTAGATGCTTCAGAATTTTACCTTTTATACCTATGGCTGTGATCGTTGTTTCATCTCCTGAGTCTGACCCCAAATCCTTTTGAATAGTTGCAGTAGTCTTCTTCTTTTTGCCATCGAACTTCTTGGGTCTTAGCTCCAGATGCAAAATCTAGCATTGTTCATCGTCATGTCCATCCTTCTTGGAGTGAGTGCATGAAGACTTGGTTTTTTGTACAACATTTGTCTTCCTCTCTTTCCATTTATGTTTTATCTTTTCCTTGCTTTTCCTTACAATGGGTTTTGATGATCCCCCAACTTATGGGTTCACATTCTTGCCTCTAGCCTCTAGATGTGTAGCTTGAACAGATACCTCATCTATGCTAGTGGGATTAAATATGAGAATGGTGTGCTTTAAATAGCTGTGTAGACCACCTATATACTTCAGCTGAGTTTCAGGTCAGTCTAAAGAAATTCCTAGAATCAAAGATCTTTTTCTAAATTCTTCATTGTAGCCTTATACACTTTGCCCTTTTAATTGGTGAAGTGTTTGCCAGCTCATCATGGCTTGTTGCATATAAGCTAGTGGATATAATTGCTTTTTAATTGGAGAAACAAATTCACTCCAGACAGAAAGAATTTTACCATGCTTCTTCATGTCAGCTTGTGTCCTGCCTTCCCACCATACCAAGGCAGTGCCTCCAAGGCATAGGCTGGCCAACTGAATCTTACTTTTGTCTGAGTCAATGATTTGCACCCTACAATACACATCAATCTATCTAATCCAATTATCTGGCTTCTCTACATTCAACTCTCCATCATATATCGACAAATCAAATTTAACATCTAATTTAATCAAAGATGTTTTCATTTTATTTTCAGGGCTATTAGGAGGTGTGGGAAGCTTTTCTTCTTTCCCTTTTCATTTAGAATGGTCATGGAGGAGAGATTATTCTACTCATTTATCTTGTTTGGAGTCTGTTGAATCTTCTTCTCTACCTTTCTTAAATGCTCTATACATTTCCTCCACCATGTCTCTCATGGTCATGAAACTATCCATGAATTGGGAGTCTCATTCTAAGGGACTTTCTTCCAACATTTTCCTCTTAGGGTAGACTCTTCCAATTTCTGGGTTAGCTTCAACCAACTCTCCTTCTCCTAATTTGAGCTTTGTCCTAATTAGCATTCAACAACGAAATCCAACACAAGCTTGTCTAACCTTAACAACTTAGAGATCTGATACCACTTGATCTAGAATTGATTGATGACAAACAAAAAGGTATTACAGACTCATGTGCATGGATGTGTCTATGTTACTTTATGCAATAGATCGATAAGATTGCGAAATATGCAGACACTGAAGCAGTTAGAGAAAACACAACAAGAAAAACATATAAACACAACAAGTTTAATAAGGATTTCACACAATACTCCTGGGCTACGTCTCTCGGTCCAGCCTTCAGTGGTGGCCTCTCTATTATGTTTTCAAAGCAGATTTTTTACAACACTGAGCTCAATTTCAGTCTCACAAAGTAGACATAAATCAGTAAGACCATACTTGGATCCCCCCAAGTCTCTAGAGTACACAGACTCTCCTTACTGAAACTCGACCTCTATTGGTCACATTAGTATGAGCCCAATCCGAGACTCATACATGACAGGCATATACGGAGGAGTTCGCTTGAAATTCTCAAGCCTTCTCTGGAGTACACAGACTCTCTATGACTCTCTCTAGCTCTGTCTGGTTCGATGTTGCCTTTCGCTTCTACAGGTCAGCTCGGCTCCTTCTTTCTACTCTTAACTTTCTGTGCCTAACTAACTCTGCTAACTTGCTTGCTTCTCTCTCTGTCAATTTGTGGCTTTAAAGCCAATTTGCTTTTTGACTACTTGTTTCTGCTTCCCAACCTTCCGGTTCCCCTGCCTCTATCCATTTGAATTCCTCTCTTCTGTGTCATCATCACTATATAATGCCTCACACGGAGGTGGCCACTTGTTTCATAACAAACTGAGTGTCAGTTCTCTTGGATGTCTTTGAAATGACTGTTTTTACCATTAACTCCAAGAATGCCTGCGAACACAATCTTCTTCAAACGCATCATCCCCGTCAGACTTCAAATGTTATACAACTATGCCTATTTACCCCATTGAATCTGGTCATCCATCGGATTGCATCTCCGCCATCGATCTAGAACCTCCAAATCCTACAGTCATCGTTCATATTGGGTGGGTAAGTAACACGATGTTTACTTGTCCGATGTGAGCGGTTTTCTCTCTCTTCTGCCAGATGCGTGTCACTCATTTTGTGGCATTGGGCAGGACTTTGTTAAAATCACTTACCGCCTCGAAGCCCTTCCGATATCCTGCCAGTTTTGTGGGACCCCGCCTCTGACGAAATCGGTGTGATATCTGCTATGTTTATAACTTTTCGGGTTCGGGTCGCTCGTGGCTTTTCCTTCTCTGAGGGGTTTTCCCAACGATATGCAATTAGCGACTTGTCTCTAATCACATATCAAAAACCAGCCTCGTTTCTCAAAAACACCTCTCATTTTTCCAATTCATGACAACACACATTACCATGGGCCAATAGTCTGTGCACTTGACCGAGGGTCCTTGTTGCTCCACGTTGTTTACAAATTACAACTGTTTCAAGGATATTTCTAATAAGCTTGTTCTTTGTAAGACCTTGAAACTTTGGCATGAATTTTACAAACTTCATGAAAACTTAGAGAGTGTTTTAGGATCCAATTCGGATCATACCTCGTCTGAAGGATCGAAAAATCAACGTAATACATGTATAAAATAATAATGATAGCATATAGAAATGTAACACATAAGAATATAAGGATATAACCATCATTCTATCTAGATTTCAGTGATCAATGCATGACCATATCAACTACACATACCATGACCTATTGCATGACAACAAACACCACATCATTATACACTTGACCACATGTGAATACTAATGTGCATAAACAATGCATAATCAACCATACACTCATGACGACACACTTCCCATGATGATGGGTAATCCTTTCTCAAACTCCACGTATGGGTAGTCAAAGCACAATATTTCTCTTGAACTTTCCATCTACCATTAGTTTTTAAATCTATCTTGAATTAGATGTTTTAATAATTTCAAAAAAATTAATAGGAAAACCACCTATTTTACAAGAAGGTATTGATATCAATAAAGTTTACAATTAGATGATGAATGAAGAAAGTAGTCTCCACTTTGGCAAGTTCATATCCTGGACAATGACTTGGACCTCCACCAAAAGGCATAAATTATTTTTCACTTGATATCTTCCAAATAATATGTATGCTCTCTTTCTACTAACATTGCATAATATAATTTTATGAATGAAAATTCATATAAACCTAAAATTCCTAAGCTACCATCTCCAAGGGTTGAATTTTGAAGAGTTTTTATAAAGATATTCATCCAAATGCACCATAGTTAAAAAGGGAAGCACCTTCCACCCTAAAGGGATTTGGAATTCTAAATAGAAAACTAAATCAAAATATAATCTCTTTATTTCTTAAAAAATGTAACAACTAACATGAGATAATGAATATAGTGATTCAATATCATCAAATAAAAATGTCTCTAATCAAGGAGTAATACCCTTAAATTTGATTTCCTTCAATGCTTTCCTATGAAAAAAGATGATTATATTGCTTAAGGGTTTGACATTTTTCCCATATATTTTTTGTTATGGAAGTAAACCACTAAGGTAACACAGTCCCATCTCTTGAGCGAAAAACTATTTTTGATTTAATTACTTCTAACTTTGAAAATTTAAAGTGTCTTATAGATGCTCCAATCCTTGACCTCTCCCATCCTTGATTATGTAGCTTTTATATGTAACCCAACCACATTTGTGATATCCAATAATGCTTGTTGCAAGTCTTTCTAGCCATCAACTAATATACATCTTCCATGTGAGAAACATGTGGAATGAAAGGGCTAAGATATGGTAACTTAGCTTTGCTTGTTTACCAAAGTTTTTTCTAGACCCTAGCTTTGTCTTTGGGGAGAGGCATTTTATGAAATTGTTAATGTTGGTTGGGAAGCAACCAAATTATGTGTCCTTGGAGTAATGCTTGTAAACCTATAATTGTGTCACTGTGTCCAATTATTCGACATCCATTGAAGTTGATGAAATAGACAACGATGAGTCACATCCTTTCTTGCACATTATTGATCCACAAATAAGGAATTACCGAGTCAAATCCTTCACTATTTTAATTTCTAAGTATAAGTTTCCCATCTCATCATGTTTCTCAGGGTTTTACATTCTCCAACCCATGTGTTGAGGTAACTTGATGCTTGTTATCATAGTTACCCATCTCATTTGGGATTGAAGCCAAGGTTGATAGAACCATAAAAAATATCTAACTACTAAACTTGAAGTGATCCCTCTCAGTCTTGATTCTGTATTGGTGGATATTTCACAGCTAAGTTTGCATATCCATGAATGCTTGTTGCAAGGTTTTATATCTGTCAACTGAGAAACATGTGACCAGAAAAGGCTAAGATATAGTAATTTGACTTTTCTTATCTACTAAATATTTTCCAAGGCCCATATTTATTTTTGGAGACCTTCTTTGTGAAATTGTAAACAATGTGTGGGGACGAAACAAAATTTATTTATGTGGAAAAATTGCTTGCAAACCTATAATTGTGTCCTTGTGATGTAAAAATTGCACTAGGTATGTCAATAACTTGGTGGAATATTACAGTGGACTTAATATTCATCTAATAACCCTTTTGGGTGATCACTATGCTTACACAATCAGAAATGTTGATGTTGGCATTGATGGAGTCTAAGTTCTCCAATTCAGTAATTTGACTTTGCTTATCTACTGAATAGTTTTCCAAATCCATTTTAATATTTGGATATATTCTTTGCACAATGTAATGTTGCATGGGAAGCAATCATAAATATTGTTGTTGACATCGATGGAGCTTAAACTTTTTTATTCTTTAACACCCATCAATGTTTATGAAATAGAAACGAATGGGTCTCCCTTCCTTCTATATCATTAATCCACAAATAAGGACCTGTGTAAATTCACTTCTAACCACAACTTCAACTTCAATTAGAAGTTTGTCATCTCATCAATCCTCTCTTATGAAATTTGATATTTGATATCCCATGTGTCAAGGCAACTTGATGCTTGCTAGCATAGTTAATGGTGACTAATTTGATGAAATCCCAAGCATTGATATTTCCTCCTTTAATATTATTCATTTTGTTGATATAACAATGTGTAGCTCCTTTCTATTTATGGATTGGTTTGTTTCCAAACAATAGGTAACATCATTTTTCTTCACTAATATGACATTTTTTTTGGCTCATCGATTTTTAACTTTTCTGATCGTAATAACACATTTATTTTAAGGGTGCTAAATCGATGGAAGAGCACATGACTTGCAAGAATGTGATTAGTGGTTCAATTATGTCATGCCCTAACATGAATAAATCATTGGAGGAACAAAAAGATTCACATTCTATATTTTTGTTTCTAAAGAGATTTTTTTATTGTTTCTAGAAAGACAATAACTGTGATTAGGGACAAATTGTCTCTATAGAGACATTATGCCTTTAATCGTAGTTATAGTATCTTAGAGACAAAAAATAAATCTCTCTTAAGAGACAATAACACTTGTGTTCTATATTTTCTTTATAAAGACGATTTTTTAAGACAATAACTTGAGACACTCACTTAAAGATAATGGTTAAGACATTTTACAATAAAAATTTATCTGGAGTTAAGACAATTTATTCAAAAATTGTCTTAAATATTTTCCTAAAACCCCCCTCTGTAGTAGTGAGTCAACAAAAGCTATAGTAGTGTTAGAATATTTCTCTTAGTGCTTTTCCATCATTAAACTTAAAATGCTAAATAATCTATAGTAATCTCTTACCTTCTTCAAGTCCAATAAATGTGTGATGGATGCTAATTCTCCTCGTCATTTTATAAGTAGATATCTTTTAAATATTTAATAATATCTAAAATTAACATAAATTATCTCTGTATATATCACATATATCATGTAAAGATAATTATATCACATGTAGTTATTTCTATATAAAATCTTTGAAATATTTAATAAATTTATTTTTGAATAGATTTATCTAGTTTCACTTCTTTTATATATGTGTTTGATTTGTTCTAAATAATTAATTAATAATTTTCAATTAATTTAGTATCATTATAACAATGCTTATTACATATATCTATATATTTAAAAGGATTTTTTTCTTTATTAGGTTTTAGTAGTCTAGAATCAAAATCTTTTTATTTTTAAAAGGAATATTTCACCTTTGATATATTAAAGGTGAAATTTTTATTTAATTCAATTCTAATTGATGATGAATATTTTCTTTTTAATCAATTGTATTAGGAGAATGGGTGATAAGAAAAAGACGCACTTACATAACTGAGACCAATTTTTTCCACGGTTATTGCAACCTACTATTTTCAGATCCAAAGTCAACCCTCACATGAATATGTTGATGAAACTAACTCGGTGATTGGTAAATTTACACACTTGTTAGCTTAATTTTTATATGCAAGAAAGATCATTTCTTTCACAATCAAAGGAAATTCTAAGTTTTGCTTTCAATATTATTTGATTATAGATCGTATTGGGAAAAAGATCAATTTTCCTACATCAAAACCATATGCTATAATTAAAAATAGAAGACAAATTTGATGAATGAACCACGCATCTCTCAGAAGAGAGAACCTAAATTCTACCAAACAATGTTTCCTCTTCATTAATTAGAAAAACAATCAATACATATCTTATAGAGAGATCAAACCAACCCCTAAAAAATATGATCTAAGTTCTAAATACAAACAAAACCAAACAACCTAACAAATTATTTCTCCATTATTTTCAAGTCTTCCCCTTAATGGAGAAAGGATTTATTTCCACACCTAATATCTCCCTAAACAACTCAGATTTCATCTTCCCAAGAGGCTTACTGAAAATGTCAACAATATTTTCACAAGTATTACAATATTCAAGAAAAATATCTTTGGACTCTATCTTCTCTCTAACAAATGAAACTAAGCGTCAACATGTTTTGTTCTTGCATGATAAATTGAATTATTTTCCAACTTGATTGAGCTTTGGTTATCACATATGATCATTGTATCCTTCTTTTTTTCTTCTCTAACATCTTGAAGAACTCTCCTCAAGCAAACAAATTCACAAGTTGTTGCACAGAAAGATTTATTCTTTACCTCATTGGATGAAAAAGATACAGGGGGATCATTCTTACTCCTCCATGAAACAATCTTGAATCCAATCTTAAAAGCATAACATTTAGCAAATCTCCTATCATACAGATTACCAACCTAATCGGAATCTGAGTAACCTGTCAACTCAACATCAAATGAATCAGTGTACTTAGTTCGAAAATTAATTATTCCTTTAAGATACCTGATTACATATTTCACTACTCTCCAATGGATTTCTATAGGTCTCGCCATAAATTGACTTAACACACTAATAAAGTATGCTATATCAGGTCGAGTTATAGTAAGATAATTCAAGCTTCCCACTAGTTGTCTATAAATTGTACCATCAACCTCCTATGAGAAATCATCATTCACATTTTATTGCATTTGAACAAAAGAAACTTTACACTAATCCATTTTAAACTTCTTAAGGAATTCTCTCGCATACTTGCCTTGAGAAACGAAACTTTGAATGACATCTCTCCAAACTTTTAGACCTAAATAATAATGTAACTCACCAAGATCTTTCATCCCAAATACTTGTGACATCTACGCCTTAATTCCATCAATTAGTTTAATTGAATTTCCTATAATAATTAAATCATCAACATACAAAGAAATCAATACAACTTGCCCCTTTGAATCAAATTTGAAATACAAGTTTGGATCACTTTGCCTCCTATTAAAACCCTATTGAAGAAAGAAGGAATCTATCTTCTCATATCACGACCTACGTGCCTGCTTCATCCCATACAATGCTTTCTATAATCTGAAAACCAAATATTCCAGACCCTTTTTCACAATCCCTTCAGGTTGTGTCAAATACACCTCCTCCTTTAAGTCACCATTCAGAAAAGTAGACTTTACATATATTAGTGAAGATTCCAATGGTACTTTGTAGGTAATGCAATTAACAATATTATAGTTTTAAGCTTCGCTACAGGTGCAAATGTTTCTGCATAATCAATACCTTATTTTTGTGAGTACCCTTTTTCCACCAATCTAGCTTTGTATTTATCTATACTACCATCAAGTTTAAACTTGGGTTTGTAAAACCATCTACATCCTATGGGCTCTTTACCTTTAGGTAGTTCATTTAATTCCCAAGATTTATTTTTCATTATTGAATCATATTCTTCCTTCATTGTTTTCCTCCACACTTCATATTCATTAGCTTCATTGAAATTCATGGGTTCTATGACATTAAAAACACTACCCATCAAGGCATAGTCCTTATACCTTTTAGGTAGGTGAATCTAGCATGAAGATCTCCTTTGAAATTCATCGTCTTCATCTTTGTTCTCTGAAGGTCCTTCTCCATCTCTAGATGAACTTTAACTATTGGTGTATCCATATCACTGGATTCTTCCTCAAGCTTCTACTACTCTTTGTCTTCAACTTCTTTTGTAGTGTCTTCAACTTTAGGAAATATCTGCCAGCTTTCATAGTTGTTTTCCTTGTTGCCTTCATTTTTTGACTCATGCAAAATTACATCTCTACTTGCAAATACTTTATGAGTATAAGGATCAAACATTTTGTAAGCTTTAAATCATGAACAATATCCTACAAAAATACATTTCATGGATTTAGCATCAAGCATATTTCTATTCTCCTTTGGAATATGTGCAATGGTTTTACACCCAAATACCCTCAAATGATGAATTTATGGTTTAAAACCATACAAGGCTTCGAATGGAGTCTTGAGATCAAGATAACTTGTTGGACTTTTGTTCTTTAAATAAATAGCAGTGCTAATGGTCTCAGCCCAAAAATCATTTGAGATATTCTTACCTTTAATCATACTTCAGGCACACTCTACCAACGTTCTATTTTTCCTTTTTGCAGCATCGTTCTATTGTGGAGTTGTAACCACCCTCCTCCCACATTTACCTAAGTTAATTGATCCACTGGTGTAAACATGTGATGAAAGGCTACTATGATGTGATTCAACTCCTCATGTACAGTTAAGGAAGTGGAACCCACAAAACAAAACCATTATGACCTTCCACACATGCTATAGAACCTTCAGGAGCCAACCAACCCTTCAAGGTGACTAACCCCTGAGAAACATTGACATTTCACTACCATAGAGCCTTAGTCACTCCCATGACAAGGAATTCATGTGACTGGGACCCTCCAGTCACTCTCACAGCAAGGCATCCATGTGACTGTGGACTTTTCTAACTATTTCTCAGTGAGCGACTCCAGAGTCCGTGCTACTTTTTTAGGGACAGGAGTTAGGCCACTGCCGAGAACTTCATGAAAACTTCAGAAATAATTAATAACATCGAAAAAAGATTAATATTGCAAAAATTGTATTAATGAATTAACTGGACCCCTACTAGACATGATAGGAATTTCGTCAAACATGTCACAAATATGTGATCTACATGTTATAACAACAAATATGAGCATAGGGGTCTCATAATTATATGAGATTCGTAAAGAAGCATTGTTTCTCTATCACAATAGATGCATTATCATTTATTAGGTCATTTATTCACTATATTTTCACTTACTAATCAAAACATGATAAGAGCGATACATCAAGACTATCATAAAACATCCTCTTAACCAGTATATATTCAACAGAAATAAAAAAATATAACAGCCATAAAAACCACATATGAACAAGTATATTTACCCATTAAATACAAGAGGAAATGAGTTTTTATTAACATATGCAAAATGCAACCACGTTTGGGACTTCCACATACCACCTCACCATAGATTGGTTGAACCAAATCTTTCTTTCAACCAATCACTCATGTGCCATATTCCAAGCATGAATGTTGGATATCATAAAGAAACTCAATCAAAACCAAACCAGGGCTTCCAGAGGCCAAACCAACTCAACCCTCAACCAGTGATTCCACCTCATGGTCGTACATCACTAACCATCACCAAATTGGTCTCTACCCAAGTTGTCTAGGGCTCTAGACCATTTGTTCGAATGAGGGCTTTTAAGATTAGGACTAGTAACTCAACCCACAACTGTTGTTGAGCTTCGAGAGTGTTTTTCTAACCAAGGCTTCTAGGACTATTAACTCAACCCACCAAGGGATTCCAAGACTAGTAAGTCAACCCAAGTTGTAAAAGGGCTTCCAGAGCATTTTTCCAACCAAGGTTCCCACTAACTAATAACTCAACCCACAACCAAAGGAAAATGAGAACCAACCAGAAAACAAAGATAAAACCCACAACACCATCGCTATCCACGATATGGCAAGGCCAAGTAAATCCACTATCAATCTAGGCAATCCTTCATGCCAATGACAGATCAAAACCAAGAAACCACATGCATGTTTCATGCATGCTAAACCTAGCAAGGAAATCATATATGAAACTTAGTACCTGCAAGAAAAACCCATTGTAGTTATTGATCCCAATGTCCTCTTGTGTTTTAATTCTCTTCCTTTTCCTTCTTTCTCCAAATCCCAAGTATGCCACACTTTTTTAAGGGTGCTCCAAGAAAACTCTTTGTCCAAGAGTATGAAAGAGAGAGTAGAAAATGAGAGCTCGAAAATTGAACTGAGAAAAAGGTTGTGAATTGATCCTCATAAGCCTTTTTATTAATGAGGCATCTATTTTCTTCATTTTTCCATTATTTTCCTTCATTTTCCTCCTCACATCCAACCTATGACATTTCACCTCTCTTCTCTCCTAATTTCCATTATTTTCATAAATAAAATGTCAATTAATACCACTTTTCCTTTCCAAATCCTTTGTCATTGCCTTTGTCAATTTCCATAGCCATTAATTAATCACAAGGGATCCCCATCACTATGTTTTTTCCCAACATTCAGCTTGGAATACATGTTCTATGACCATGGTTATTATTTTTCCTTTATTAACTTTATTACATGGATTTGTGACCATGGTTGTTACATGAGTGTAGGTTATTGTAAACTTTTGCACTACTCTATGATCCTTGCAATACTTGATGAAGTTCCCCAACATGTACCCTCGCCCTTGATCTCAATGGAGAATTCTTATTGAAATCCCTATTTGCTTCTCTACCATGTTTCTGAATTCTTTAAAGTACTCAAAAGTCTCACTCTTTCTCCTAAGGAGGTAAACCCAAGTGTACCTTATGCAATCATCAATAAACAACAGAAAATAATAAGCACCTCCTAGGGATCTAGTCTACATGGGTCCACAAACATCAGTATCCACAAGTTCTAATATGTCTCTTCTTCTCCTATCAGAATTAGATGGGAATTCATCTTTGTGTATTTTCTCTAAAGCACGACCCTCATAAGAATCATATTCATTCTTTAACATAGGGAGTACTTCAACCATTCTTTATTTCTACAACAAGAACAAATCATGAAAATTGATATGACCATACCTCTGGTGCCAAATACTTTCTGTTGACATAGCTATAGAAGTCAATGCTTGATGACTCTTACTCGTGACATCAACTTTGTACAGGCCTCTAACTCTGACTCTGGACACAACCGGTTTGTGGTGATTCAACAAATCCTTTACTATGTAGTGTGTTTTGAAGAATTCAACCACTAGATTATGATCATGATTGTGGACATAAAGATCATATTTTTCTTGAACTCGGGCACATACATAACATTATGAATGCGATTGACAGTGCCATTTGGTAAAGTCACTGGAATATCTCCACATCCCTTGATTTATGTGCATGATCATCTCCAAGATAAATGTTGCCACCGTTGCTTATTTCCTTGAAGTTCCCATACCAATCCTTATTGCATGTCACATGGATTGAAGCTCCATAATCCACAAACCATGCATTGACATCATTGGTTTCAGCATACAAAGTAGTATTAGACACAAACAACTTTAGATTCTTAAGATCATAGTTGAGGGATTCTCTAGAAAAAATTCTTAAATGTCTTATTTGTTTTTGCCTCACTTCATCACTTATTATAACAATCTCTGGTAAGATGCCCACTTCTACCACAATAAAAACATTTTAATCTAGAATCATTTCTAGCAAGTGGCATACCTTGCTTTAGCTTTGGAGATTGCCTTCTCTAAAACGTACTTCCACCTTTACTTCCTTCTTTTTGTTTCCCTTTGAAGAATTTCTTCTTCACCACAAGTTTTAAGTCTGGATTTTGAAGCTTCAAATTCCTACACCTCTCTTCTTCTCGCATCAGTATCCTTGTCAACTCATCAAAAGAGGGAGCTTTCTCCCTTGTTGCAAGATATATAATGAACATTTGATAGTCCTCTCACAACCCATTTAAAGTAATTGCAATAAGATCAGCACTAGGTATTGATTCTCCTGTGTCTCTAGACTTATCTTTCAAGTCTTTGATTCTTGAAAGAAAAGTACTAACATATTCATTTTCTTCCATTTTGATATAAAGGAGCTTACTTTTCAGCAAGAGGACATAATTTGTATTTTTAGTCTCATATAGATCCTTAAGTGTAGTCTAGGTTTCATTAGAAGTCTTGCAATCACAAATGTTAGGATTTATATTATCTTTCACAAACATTTGTAATAGTCCATTTGCTTTATTCTACCGCTTCTCCCGGTCTTGGATCGAGCAGTTTCAGTGCCTTTGACCGCACTTGGTTTTGCTTCTTCTCCATTTGTAATCATCTATATGTCATAACCATCCATTAGGGTTTGCAGCTTGAATTTATAGTTAACATAATTAGATCCATCTAATTTATTGGCCTCATTTAGATATGTTTCTACAAGGGGATTCGTCATCTTAGAGAAAGCAAAAAAAAAATCCTTAATCTTCCATTATAACCAAATATGCAGGACTCGAATCCCTTTTGAATTTATTTCACTTTTCACCTAATTTTCTAATTGGGATCATATTGGCTTATCCAAACAAAAAAAACATGTTTCTAAATGTTGAGAGACACTCTATGCACACAACAATCATGCCCTCGGCTCACACTAAAATTATTCACGGCCGAGACACAACCAAACTCAACGGATCCAAACACCACTCACACTGCATGGCCCAACACAATGCTCAAACTCCATAGTTCAACAAAATAGGCAACACTACACCTTCAAAGCACAACTCCCACATGGACAACCCAACTTAGCTTTCGCACTCATGTGTCAATCTACTACTTTTGCAGGCCCTCAGGTAGGGGATTAAACCTAAGGCTCCTTGCTCTGATACCAAATTAAAAATAGAAAACAAATTTAATGAATAAAAGCTGCCCAACAGCGTTGCGTCTTCATTAATTAAACAAACAACCAACACATATGTTATAGAGTTGCACTCAATTAGGAGATCAAACAAACCCCTAATAAATAAGATCAAGCCCTAAATGTAAACAAAATAATAACGACATAACAAATGATTTCTCCATTATTTTCAAATGTTATTCATTCTGTTGCGGGGCCAAAAAATTCCGCTAACAGCGGTTTTTTTGTATGGGTTAAGCCCCCGCTCATCCAAGCAACAAGTATAGTAGATAGTAAATTGGGTGGGGAGTCATCAAAGGTCATGAGACAAAGACAAAGCATTGTAATAAATTTGTTAATGTGAATTAAAAAACAAATTGTCGTCTAACCATTTTTTTATCTGAATTAAAAAACAATTGTAATTGTGGAATTTTAAATATAATATAGCTAATTCAAAATAAATTGTCATATAACTTTTTTCCATCTGGATTGAATTAAGAAATAGCTCTATATGTAATTGTGGAATTTTAAATATAATGTAGCTAATTCAAAGGATATTGGAAAAAGAAAACAATAGACAAATTACCCTTAGATTACACAAATTTATCAAAAAAAAAACATTTTTAGATTTCACAATAAGTTATATTTGTTGACACAGATCATGTTTGCAAACGATGGTAATCTTTATTAGTCCCTGCCCTTCCGGGCTGACAGGGACTATAGTAATCGATCTGTAAGGCTAGCATTATTCTGGCACGATGACCCACCAACCTTATATAACTTAAAACAAAGTTAGCTGATATGACACAAAAACCAACACGATATTTTATATTTTCTTATTCCTTTAACCAATCAGCGGATTTTCCATCTTATTTGGCCTCAAAACGAGGCATACGGGCAGTTATACGGGCTCAAAAGTTAGGACAAGTGAACATTTGACAGTTTCATGAACTAATGAACTAATGCTATGTTTGCATTAGCATTAATCCTGTAACATTTACTGTTAACCAAAACTTATGTACTTATGTTAAACCATAAGTATGGCAGCCCTGCCGTGTCAAACAATCCGAGTGCCGTGTCAAAACCCTAATTTGCATGAGAAATGTCGTGTCAAAACGGTAAATTTGCATGAGAAATGCCGTGTCAAAACGGTAATTTGAATGAGAACAACGGCCTGCCTTAAAGTTCTGTGGCCTGCAAAGAACCCTGCTTTTGTGGCGTGGAAACTCCAGCACTGTGGCCTGCAAAGAACCCCTGCTTCTGTGGCATGGAAACTCCAGCGATATGCAAGGTACTCAGAGAAAACAAGCCGATATTAGAATACTATACACGCAAATATTAGAATACTATAAATTGCTTTTTCTTTTAATCTGTGCAGATCGAGCAATCTGATATAATGATGCATTCCTGCATTAGGACAACTGCTTCGAGTTTACCTATTCGCATCATTTCACCAGCTTGAGAGGGATCGATGGGAAGGAATCTACAGTACATGTGAATACAAGTAGTATATCATTACCTTATCTTCGGTCTTACTTTTCTAAATTTCTGGTTTAGCCTCAAGAGGTTTGTAGGTTTGTAATTTTGAATACTATGATTCTTCACTATCTATTGTTTAATTTGTAACTAACACACTGACCGACTGACCGACTGACACAGGCATTGCGGATATCTATAGAGGCATTGCGGATATCTATAGATACAGGATCCTACCTCTGATCCTTATCGCCGCTAAGGTTGCATCCATGGAAGGATCCGCGGTGCCGCTTCCTTGGAAATTGTAGAGTCTGTCGCTGAAAAAAGTGCAGTGCGCCACCCCAACTGTATGCGCGCCTGAAATTAAACCCAAAACAGAGAGTCTGTTCACTCACTCCAGTGCTTTTTAAAGTAAACTAAAGGGTCAGATTATGTCTGAATGTGTTGTATAATTAGCAATACGTACCCAACAAAATGACCGTATCTTGGAGTGTCAGGCCCTTCTTTGCAAATGCAGCAGCTGCCTGAGAAACTTGGAAGCTAGGAGCGGGTAAATTTACATTGTTTATTGAAGATATTCTGCCATCTCTTCTTCCCGTAGGGAGATTGTACTGTTGCCCTCCTGCCTGTCAATCAAGTTAAAAAGCTTAGTATTCTTCAAAACGCGGTATTTGTGTTATACCAGGGTGCATGGATCAGAGCAATAAGCCAAGGAGTCTGCCGCCTGTTTACTCGTGATAAGTCACCCTGTTTTCACAAGAAAAGAATCTTTATTCCTGTAGGGCTATTTAATGGAAAATCGTTCATGGAGTAGTGTGAATGAGATACAGGCAGCTTTGCTTCTTGAATGCATTCAACGGCCAAATTCGTGGACGAATTTACTTAAAGTCCCTGCAACCACCAAACACATGGACTTATTTAGAATACAAGAGCAAATTCGGTAAATGTCAATTCCTAGTTGCGTTCGCCTGCCTTATTGACATCTTTACAAAAGCTTAAAGTAAAGCAGCGCACGGAAGGAAAATTCCCGGGAACGGGCCACTACCGATTCTCTCAAGGAATTCTTCAATCTTAAGACAAAATTAGTACATAATTCTAACAGCCTCGAAACAAACCGAGAAAACCTCGATGATGCCTTTACGACGGCAGCAAATGCGCACAGAACGGTAGACTCACGCAACAGAAAAACAGGGGAAAGCTTCGTTTACCGAATAAAAGTACAGCAAAACCACAATCAACACAACACACAATGCATTGGAAGGTATGAATTAATCCACAGATTCCCTACAAAGAAACAAACGCCCATGGCTCAGAGAATCACAATATTCTACAAAACAAAGCCAAAACATGGGTTTTTACCTGCTAATTGAGGTTTCTATAAGCAAGCCTAACAAAACGCTAGAATCTGTCGATCACAACAATGAAAACTCTAACCCTTGATTCTGCCTCTGCTCTGAGCTGTGCATTATGCAGAGTCTTGATTTCTCCAAAATAACCTGACCGGAATCATCCACCGACATTCAACTTGCCCAATATACAAACACAAACACAAAACCAGAGAACAGAGTCTCTGGGTTTTGCCCACCTGCAACAAAAAACGCCTGCCACACCAAAAACATAAAAACAATTACCCCCAATTCATCACATCAAGCTAACCAGACAAACAGTTATCGCCATTTCCTCTGCTTTGATGAAGCAAATACGCCAACCAAGTACCTCGTGTTGTCGGTGGAGATGGATAAGCTCGGAATACTGGTATGAGCTGAAGAAAAGCTCCCTGGATTCGGAGGCTGTGCTGGCCGTGGACGAAGTTCCGGTTTCAAAACTGAGAACAGAAGACCTTGACTGCATCATAACGTCGCTCGCAGATCTTCATGCAATGTTGACAAACAAGCACGTGGCTTGCATGCACGTGGCTTGCGGAGCTAACAGTCATGTCTTTTATCGTTGTGTCATCTAACACGAACTTGTATGGGTAATGGGGATATTAACAACATTATTGGACAAACTACCAGGTGTATCTCTGAATGCCAAGTTCTTTGACATGTTCGATATACGATTCTGTGGGAGCTAAAACCATCATAGCATTGGGAAGAACACTCATCACTTTACCGAGCCGCATCCCGCAATGATCTCGAATTTCGGTATGTCTTCCAAGATAAGCTTGTAATCATGATAGAGATGTTAACAAAGTTATTTCACAAGCTCTGAGATGCATATTTTCATGTTAGGGGCTTTGACATGTTGATATATTAGTCACCTCACGGGGAGCTAAAGCGCTAAGCCATCAGTCGCTAAGAGCTAATGTAGGAATATAACCTTGATTATTTTACTGAGTAGTAGTAAACAATACAAAGGCAGAGGTACCCGGAGCAAAGGTGGGTAAGCCATTTTCCACCCTAAACATGTTTATGAAACAATGAGGAAAAGAAAGTTACTATATCACATTTCAAAATCATAAATCCCAATTGATTGTGAAATTTTTAGCTTCGAAGGAATGACATGATGCAAAATTATTAAACGACAATAACTAAAACTATGCACATAGTTAATAAGTAACGAGATATATTTTCATTTATAAATTTGTCAGCTTAAAATATAAAAATACAAATACCACATCTGCTTTTTACCTGGTTAAAATAAATAAAGAATTACAATGCAAACAATGCAGATCCTTTGTTTCTAAGTAAAAGATTCTTATGAAACCACGCGCTGTATAAGCTCTTCCTCTGGCCCGTGGTATAATCTGCGTCACACGAATATGCGTGTATGGGGAAAAGTCTCACTTGTAATATCTGTAGCAATCTTAATTTGTGAAGCCATAAAGAATTCTATGCCACACTTTGCCTGCAATGAATATGGTGTATAGCTAATTGTGAGGTGAAAGCGATTGCAGTCTCAATCCTTACGATCCTTTTTGTGGTGTGGGCTCGGCATTTTCTGGTCTAAAACGAGTCGTGAGAAGGATATGTCTGACATATACAGACATTTTTCCTGCATGTGCGATTAAACATCAATACTCAGTAGTTGCTGGGCTTCCACTGGTCACATTTACTTTATTCATAGAATTGTCAGAGCTAACAGTCATGTCTTTTATATTAACAACATTATTGGACAAACTACCAGGTGTATCTCTGAATGCCAAGTTCTTTGACATGTTGCAACGCCATCCACAAATTCGATCCCGCCTGCCTCTGCTCCGTCATGCTCTCCAAAACAGCCAAAGGTGAACTTATTGTTTGACTATTGGGCTCGGGCAGGGACTAGCTGCCCCGCAGCCCCCGTCTCAACCGGCTGCTGCAACGCCGTCCACAAATTCGATCCCGCCTGCCTCTGCTCTGTCATGCTCTCCAAAACAGCCAAAGGTGAACTTATTGTTTGACTATTGGGCTCGGGCAGGGACTAGCTGCCCCGCAGCCCGTCTTGTTTTTCCAAAAGTGTACCTGCAATCTTTTTCACTGTCTAATCAACCTTAAATGAGCAAGATTATATATGGGGGCCTATACAGCGCGGGCTATGCTCATTTAATGCTCAGGCCACATGTTTGTTGCCCTGGATAGTAGAGGACGGTGGCACTGCAATTGACCTGCATCTGATGTTTTCCCAACTCGTGTGGCAGGGCTTTGACAGGCTTTCTCAGATGGAGGCAGGAACATGGTCAGCTGCACTGAATTCATCTCCACCACCCATCTCGATATCCGCCGCAATTTTAAAACCCTCGGTCTTTCGACCTTCTTCTGTGATTCCTTCTCGCCTGGGATTCCCCTTTCTATAAATCATGTACACGACGAGCTGTGCAGCTCCAAGGCCGAAGCCGATTCCATTGGGGATCTGTACATTGAATGGCCGCATTTGTTCGAATAATATACATCATATATATCATGAATAATATTCTCTGAATAATTCAGCTCTTAGTGAAAAGTTTGAACACTAACCCCAACATATATATCATGATCCAGCACTGCCCAGACTGCCCACACTCCTGCGTTAAGCAACAGGAAGAATGACAGGAAAAGGGCATGAATTCCAGGCTTTTAGTTGTTATGACTGTTCCCTGTTATCATTCACATACAGGCGAATAAGGTAAACTAAAAAAATTCAGAGCTATTCCCATTATAACTGCGCATAAAAGGTTCAAAGCTTGCTCCAAGAATCAGGTTTTTTTGGAAGGCCCGAAGTGGAAAAATGAGCTTACCATGGCTGCTAGCGGGGAGACATACATGCCTAATGTTAGACACACACAGAGAACTCCTATTACAGTTATTCTCATATGTTGATCCAGTGCCAGAAAGGTGACCAAAAACGCAGTGATAAAGAATACTATATCCACCAGTACCACCAGCACAACAGTCTTGACCTGCACAACAATAACAAGCAGTTATAGCATGAATCATATAAGTTATTGGGAGAGGAGAGGACTAAAAGTTAATATAGAATCCATATTGATACATTTAACTGTGGGATATTGTTGATCTGCACAGCAATAAAATTCAGATATATCCAACTTGTCGAGGAGACTAGATAAAAGCCAATATACATTTATTGGTTCATTCTAGATGGGGGATGTTGAGCTTGCACATCAAGCATAATCCGATACGGAATATTGAAAAATATAGATTCACATTAACTGTGGAACCGTAAGCTGCATAACAAAAATTATGGGATATATCTATATCCATGAATCATATAAGTTATGTAGAGACTAGGAATTTTAAATATTATATTTTATATTATTTTTATTATATATATATATATATATTTTTTTCTTGAGTTTTTTATGGTAATCTTTGACACAGTAATGTTAATTCATTATTTTATTTATTTTTATTGTAAAATTGGGATGGAAATTGCTTTAATTAATTATATAAAGTTTTATTTAATTACCAAAAAAAATTAAAAGATTATATTGAAAAGAATATATTTAATAGTTATATATATATATTGGAAATTTTAAGGGCTAATATTTGCACGTGAGCTTAATTTTTAAGGTTTTTCCCAAAAAAAAGATTTGCCAATTTCAATTTTTCTTAAAAATGATTGTCCCAAATTTTATATGATAAAATTATTTTACCTTAAAAATGACCAAAGTTTTATAGACACTATATAAAATCATTAGAAATTTAAATATTTTTACAAACATATTACTAAACATTTTATAGTTTTCATGTTAGGGACTAGTAAGATTCACCATTTTTTCTAAACTTTAATATAAATTTCCATCCTTAAAATTTTCCATATATATACCTTCAAAACTCTTCGGCGTGGAATTTGTTTGACCTTCTAGATTTTCAAACCTTCGCTTGTTGGGTTCTAATCTTCTACGGCTAGATCTAGATCTAACTTTGTGGCAGGGTTCTAGATCTAATCTTTTCCCTTATTTATCTGTGGCTCGGTTCTACGGGCAAGTAAAATATGGCTCCAAGCTTTGCGAAAATAGTTGCTGGCTCAGTTCCATCGACTTCTAGATTACATGGCTCCCATCTTTGCGAAAATAGTTGCTGGCTCAGTTCCATCCACTTTTGAAGGGTAAGCTCCTACCCATATCCTCAGTAAAGCCCTAGCTCCCACTATCTAGGTTGTCCTGGCCCAACTCGACAAGGCTTTGAAGTTTTATGAAATTGTCATAATATGTCGGTTCAATGGTTTTCGGTCGCGAGTGACAACTCTCAACAATTGGATCTCGAAGGTATGGAAGCCTTTCATTTCTGATGAAATTAATATCTACCCTTTTTCTAGGGGTTTCTTTACAGTAGATTTTGAAAATCCTGACAATGTATTCTAGATTCCAGCCCTTGGTTTTGGAAAAACGGAGGCTTATTCATGAAGCCATGGAACCCATCATTTGATATCTCAATAGTAGTCATAACCTCAACACCAGTTTGGGTGAGATTTCCAAGCCTACCCTTGCATCTCTCGAATCTCTCCTTGCTAAAAGCCATTGGAAATGCAATGGGGAAATTTTACTGCAGGTGCCCAGAAACAGAGGAATATGCGAGAACCACCTATGCACGCATTTGTGTGGAAATGGTTTTGAGCGCCGGATTCCGAGCGGATATAAACCTAACAAGTAAAGATTATGTGTGGAACCAGAAACTCGATTATGAAAGTGTCCTCTTCCAATGTTGATCATGCTTTGAGATAGGCCATCTAGCCAAAAATTGCCCAAAAACCTCCTAGAAAAATTCTGCTAGAAAAAACCACCATAGATCTACTTGGTGGAAAGGAGCACAAAAACAACACTACACTGTCATGAAAGAAGCATACTCTAGAGAAAACTTTGAATCACAAGAAATCGGGCAAGAAAGAAACAACTCTCAAGACAAGCAGGGAAAAAGCCTCGCCCAACAACAAAAAATTGAACTTGACAACCCCTCATGCATCAATAGTTATGAGAATTCAAACACCACACAAAATAAATCTTCATTTAAGACTATCTTCAAAAGGACGAACACAATAGATTGCGAAGCTAAGACACTAATGTCCTAAGAACAAGAAGAGATGAAGGAGATGCAAGATAAAGGAAGTTGGAAGACCATAGAGGAAAAAAAAGAAAGCTACCGCACCAATCTCGCCAAGAAAAACGAGGAGACTTACAATTAAAAACTAAGAAAATTATAGGTCTGATAAACCAATTTGGTCTCATTGGACCGTAATCACTATCATCATATGAAATAATAAATATAAATGTTAAAACTAAGATTT
>APFE030414850.1:252289-280661 GCA_000404065.3 Pinus taeda
CATTCTTTATGGATACACATGTGGTTTGATGCCCCAGAATCTAACAACCAATGTTGACCATGATTTGACACATTAACTGATAATACTTCATCACTCATACCTAAACCAGATGTCGAACCTGTATCTGTCGTATTCGCCTCCTTCTTCTCTGTCGAAGACTCTGCTCTTGAAGTTTGCTGCTGCCGCTTCCAGCAGTCCTTCTTTAAATGCCCTAATTTGCCACAAAACCAACACTTTAGCTTACTCTTCTTTCCTTTCGACTTTGAACGTGAGTCGCTTGGCTTCCTGGGGCGTCTTTCTTTTGAACGACCTCTAACCATCATAGCTTCTGATGTAGAGGTTTCGGAATGCGACTTCCTCCTTGTTTCTTCCGATAATAAGGATGCAACTACATCATCAAACTCAATATTTTCTGATGAACTAAGACTTATAGAAGTAACAAAATGATCCCATGACTCGGGCAACGAGAACAATAAAGTAATAGCTTTATCCTCGAATGGAATTTTTACTTCTATACTTTGTAATTGCACAAGAAGAGTATTAAAAGCATTTAAATGATCAGCAATCGATGTACCTTCCTTCATTCTCAAACCGTACAACTGTCGCTTCAGGAGAATCCTATTGGTTAAGGATTTGGTCATGTACAGTTTCTCCAGTTTCATCCACAAACCAGCAGTTGTTGTCTCCGACACAATATTAAACAGGACATCATCAGCTAGACACAGTCGAATAGCACTTATTGCTCTTTCATCCATCTCGGCCCACTCACTATCTGTGATGTTGTAAGGCTGTTTGGACTTTCCCAACAACGCCTTTGCCACGCCATGTTGGAGAAGCAAGTCATGCATCTTCACCTTCCAGATCTCAAAATTATTCTTGCCATTAAATTTCTCAATTTCAAACCGGGCACTTTGAGTTTTCGCCATTTGTATCAACAAAAAACATGATAATCTCCAATATCCAACCAGCAATTTAAAAAAAATTGCATATGCCTTTGTTTTTACATAACAAAGAACAAAACTGCCTATGCCTTTACAAAAAAAAATATCTTCCCTTCACCAAAAAAAAAAATTCTGCCTTTGCATTTATTTTTACACAACCAAAAAATTGCCCTTTGCACTTCACAATAAAATTTCTACCTATGCCCTTTTTAAAAAAAAAAAAAAAAAAAAACTTTTGGTTTGCTTGTTTAGTGTGCAAATTAAATAATCTCAAAAACAACACTTCTTGTTTTATTTGCACCAATGTAAGTGCTTTCTTAATGGTCCATTGTGTTATTTTCCTCACGCAAAGAACAAACAAATTCTTTTATCAACTACTCTTATGTAAAAAACATGGCTCCCCATAAAAAGCACTTAATGGCCAAACGTATCTCCAACATTTCTTATGTAAAAAACATGGCTCCCCATAAAAAGCACTTAATGGCCAAACGTATCTCCAATATTTCTTATGATAGTACCCACAGACACTTCTTGGAATTCGAGAGTTAGGATCTGCGATTCCGTGCACGTCCTCGTCTATTCACCGTCAGCTTGCAGAATTGGATGAAAGGAAACCACACTGAGAATTATTGAACCTGGAAGTGTTTTTGAATGCTGTCACTTGCTTTTATTTAACCAAAAACATTTCAACGTATCTGTGTTATGGCATGTGTTTCATGAAGTAAAGTGTTGTAATCGTTAATGGAGATGAAGTGCATTCGTAAAGTGCTCTGAGCATGTGCGGCTAGCTACCACCGTGCGCTCCAATTTCACCAACGCTTTATAAAAGCAACGCAGCCCTTTAATTTAATTTAAATATGCAGCAATACGCACCATTTAATTTAAATATGCACCAGTCACGCATGAATTAAACAACGCACCAAAAATATTTTACAAAAAACCAGCTCCATGCATACATTAACAGCGATTTAATCTGCACAGCAATGTAACTGACACGAGGAATGTAATTACGCAGCAGGTTGCACGAAAACTAAAAAAAATATACCAGGTCAACACGCATTAACGCATCCGCTTCAGTAACGAGAGAAAAAATTCTCCACGCACGAGTTAGCAAAAGAGGCAGCGCATAACAACGAACAGAAACTGTGGCTCACACACTGGTATAACACGCTGCTGTCAATTGACGTGGCTCAGGTAATCTTTGCGCATTCCCATAACAACGCTCCACCTCCAGCACTCAGACACAGCTCCCTCAGTGCTCCAGCACAGCCAACGCTCCAGGCAGCACCTCCAACATGCTTTGATACCAATTGTTGGATCACGTGCACAGCAAAACTAAATTAAACACACAGCAGAAGCACATATGACACAATATTTAACGTGGTTCACCCAACCAATCTGGGCTACGTCCACCAAACATAGGCATCAGGAATATATTAATCAAATTGGAGATTACATCAAGAAATTCTCATAAAACCTCTCACACTCTTAGCAAACCATCCGAATGGTTGCCTGTTATATAGCATGGAGAATCTAACAACTCATTAACTCCCTCACATCAAATATAGGAGGCATTAACTCCCTCCCAACAACCTGGAGCTAATCTAGGAACTGAATCCCTATTTTTGTCATGAGCTCAGATTTTTCCTATTTTGTTACAAACATAAAATCTCAACATTTCCTCTCAAAATTACTTTCATCATTCACATAATTTGATTTTATGGGGCCATATTAGTGCTAAAACCAATTTCTTGGGTGGTTCTTCGGCATAAGGCCATTCCCACGCCTTTATATGTTTTAAGTTATTTATATTCTATGAAAAATTGTTGCTCATAATTCTTATATTTTTTACTTGATGTTTATAGTATTACCACTCCTCATTGGCTTTTCAATACTTTTTCATTCATCAATTCAAAGTATTTTATAATTTTTTTTTTCTACCATGGTTATAAGAATCGAGGATTTACAAAGATGGTTTTATTTCCATTATAAAAGTAAAATCCCATTAGCATAATGATCTCTATCAACCTATAATGGTTTTAATTTTAATGGACATTTTAGGTTTAACCTCGACATATCACTTAACACAAAACAAAGTTCGTAAGTTGGAACCTCATTTTTCTTTGGCACCAAAGAAAGTAAAGGCCAACATATATTTTTGATTGGAAAATAATTTGTCCCTCCCAACCATTAATTTTAATGGACATTTTAGGTTTAACCTCGACATATCACTTAACACAAAACAAAGTTCGGAAGTTGGAACCTCATTTTTCTTTGGCACCAAAGAAAGTAAAGGCCAACATATATTTTTGATTGGAAAATAATTTGTCCCTCCCAAATATTGTATAGGACTTTTCATCATTATTGTTTTTAATGAAAATAAATAAATAAATCTTATTACAATGGAAAATTCATAAATTTCGTGTTTATGGACAATATTATTACAATGGAAAATTCATGTTTATGGACAAAATACTATTGTGGATAAGGAGGATAGACATGATGACTACCTCAAACATCTTACATGGAATAAGGAGAGCATAAGCATAGTGAAACGAACGATAAGGTTGGAAAACCCCCACACATAGGTACCAAGAGCTTAGAGGGCCGAGTAGGATTCGTAGATGGCTTTAATGGTCATTTGTGGTAAAGAAAATTTTAAGAATATAAATTTATTTTAATATATTAAATTTGTTAATATTTGACTAGTCTTTAATAGGTAAATTATTAAATATATTTATCTTATAATTTTGTAAAATATTTAAATTCTTAATGCGTTTATTAATCCTTTATAAATTTTATAAAATTAAAAAAAAATTATTTGTTGAACAAAAAATGAAAAATTAACTAAAAATAATTTTGTTGAAAAAAAAATGGAAAATTAACTCATATCCTAAATTTAGTCCCAATTTTTTTTTCATTCAAAAAAATTTAGTCCCAATTCTTTTTCGTTCAAAAAAATTCTAAATTTCAAATGGAATTCAAAGAACTATTTCAACTGTAAATTAAAAACTACACTTCTTCAAATTTAGAGTTTTGTATACGGAGTTTTGGTAAAGAAAAATACGAGCTATTTTTTTTTTTTTTTTTTTCCTCAGAACGCAAATTCTAAATTTCAAATCGAATTCGAAGAAATATTTCAAGGGATAATTAAAAAACTAAACACTCACAATTAGAGCTTTGTATATCAGTTTTGCAAAGAAAAATAACAAAAGTTTTTGTCTAATGACTATTTATAAATAATTAAAAAACTAAACACTCATAATTAGAGTTTTGTAAAGAAAAATAACAAAGGTTTTTGTCTAATGACTATTTATTGTACGAAGAAAATGGTATTACTCGCATTAGTATTGGAACCCATGACATTTTTGTAAAGAATATTGTGTTAGGGAGGTAAGAAAGGAAAACAGTGTTGAGTTTAGGATGGAAAAGAAAACATAAATCTTTAATGATATGGTAATCAGGTTTTAGGATGACATCTCTTACTTAAGTTGTTGTTACGTTAAAAATTCAGATACCCTGAAAAAATGAACTTATGAGTAGAGTGAATAGTAGAATTTGACATAAAGATATTTATTAATATAAATCTTTTTACATCAATTTTAATGAAAAAGAGAGTTATCTCGTTGTTATATGACTCTAATAGTTTCCGAAGACAAATATCTTGGGAAACTATAGAAGCCTATCTCTGGATTGAAAATTCTTGAACAAGATAAATACTTAAAATTCAATTTTTAAGCTCCCAAGATCTTTGGAAACACTTTGCTTCTTTAGACACAACAAAACCTAAAAATAATACCTACCTTCAGTTCTTTAGGGGCGTAGGTAATAAACAGAATCACATAAACAGCTTCCAGTGCAGCACCTGCCCCATTAACAGTAGAGATCAACAGTCCCCCGGGCTTTATTAATCCATAATATGTCCAGAACAAAGTGCTCAGCAGCGTGCAGACATAAGGGAGAGATTTGAAGTCCTGTGTGGACTTCTTTTTCACTATACAACAAAAAGTCTTCCTGCACATCAAACCATAACCAGTCACACGCAATAAATTGATAAGAATGTTTTAGAAGCTACACGTATTGAACGATTCAAAGCATTTCATTGCTTACACTGGCGAGATGAAAACAAGAAGCGCTATAACATTTCCTGCACCATTTTTCCCAAACTTCAGATAAATACGAAAAATCACACCGTAGTCTAATTTCTCAAAAGCCCACGTGAAATCTTAAGGTATTTATGTTCAAACGAGAAAGGGATTCAAATCTATAAAGCTGCATTATATATAACTCTGATAGGATATTTTTACTGACCTATAACGCCCAGAATGAAGCTTGCTTCTGCTTTCTCCATTATACGCTCAGAACCAATGCAGTCCTTTTTTCTTCTCGTGTATAATTCACGATAAAGGCATTGGACTGACGTTGAAGTTCTATAAATACAGAAATGACCTGACGCTACCTATTGTCACGGGTATTGCCTGGACACGAAATCAGCTACTCCGAAGCTTATATTCAACGCTATAGAGCTAGCATTTATATGTCCTAAAAAAGGCTCCCAGTATGGGATGCTCATTGCTTACCACTCCTGTCCTTTTCCAGTTGAGAATCATATTACCAATGTCACTCCTGTCTCCATGCATCCATCTGGCTAGGTTGAATAAGGGACATTTTGCATGGGAAGTCCTGTCTCCATCCATCCATATGGCTAGGTTGAATAATGGAAATTTTGCAAGGGAAGGTATTTGTTTTGTTTATGTTCAAAATTTGGTTTACGTATATAGAAAGGGAGATTAAGCTCAAAAATATATTTACAGTCTCACTAACTCGAAAATCTGATCTGCAATCTGACTAACTCGAACCCAAATATCCTCATGACCAAGTGATGTGGAAGCCTCTCCATTCTCTTGATTAAGAAAAAAAAAATGGACAAAATACAAACTTGACTCCTCGGTGGGTATGTTGTTTCCACACTAGAAAGGTCACGGAGAATATGGAGGTCAATTTCCCGATATGTTATTTCAGCATATTTTTCTTGCCCCCCACCCGTTGGATTCTTTAGATAATCAAGTTCAATGGATGCTTTCTTTTCTCGACTTTATGAGGAGCTCAGCTTGTGCAGTCCATATTCGATTTATATAAAACACCTTCATAATGCGTTTTGCGACTGTAGTCTATAATCTTTATTCATATCATGAGACCACATAAATGGGGAATATTTCTATCTGTCTATCATCATTGTGTCAATAAAAAATCACGTTTCATGGCATGTATCGCATAACCTTAATTCTGATCGCCATGGTCATCTTTTCCTTTTTTTAAGCTAATTTTGTTAAAATTTTAATAAGATTTATTAAAATTTTAAGTTTGAATAATAAAATCTTATAATATAATTGTTTTATAAAAAAATTATCAAATATATTTTAAAATTTTATTTAAATAGTTTTTCAATGCATTTCAATTGGTTACCCTGTTGTGAAGTAAGAGATCCAAGTTCAAATTCCCTCGAGTAGCTTGATCTATGAAGAGGAGAATATATCATAGGCGTGAGAGGTATAGTAGTAGTGGCTAGAATTGACCCCTATATCACACAAGTACAAGACCTACCCGAATATTGATTACTCTTGTTTCCAAAAAAAAACACTCCTTTTAAATAAGAAAATAACTAATTTTACCAATGGTATTACATTTTTTTGTTAACAACAACAACGAAAAAACATCCAAAATACTGAAGAGATGCATCTGTTGTTGGAGTTCTCACTCCTTCTAGTCTTTGCACTAACCCTCTAAAGCCTATGCATTGCTGCTCACTCTGTGGTGTGGCAACTGCACTGCTCCCAACTCTGTTGTGCCCTTCCTAATCTTTAGCACTCCTAGCCACTACAACTTTCACTCTCGGTCCATCCTACTACTTCTGATATGAGCTCCCGTAGCAAGGTATTGATCCAAGAGGTGCACTCCTCAAGGACCCTACCCATCTGTAGTTATGTCGAACTACAGTGCTAGATCACCCCATTTCTCCCGTGGAGCTATCTGGCCAACCATGGCAAACTCCTCCTCCTCGATTTTTGCGGTTGCAGCCTTCAGATCATGTTTCTCATCCTTTTCCTTCTTCTTGAGAGGACATTGTGTAGCGTAGTGACCAAATTCACCACATGAGAAACATTTGATTTTTGAGACGTCCTTCTTTCGCCTCTTCTACTCGTGTTGCCCCTTTAATGGAAGCGTTTCATTCTCTTCCTCCTCCTTGGGCTTCATCCCACTATCGTTGTTGCTATCAATTTTGCACTTGACTAAGTCTCGCCTCATCTCTTCCTACTAAAGAGTGGCCCACATCCCTTCCCAATCCGGAAATCTTTCTCTACCGAGGATACTCCGGACAAATACTTTCCATTCTTCTAAGACTGAATTCAGGGCTAACCTCACCATCTCGGTGGGTTGAGGCATTGATCCTACAGCTGCCAATGATTCTCAGATCTCGTGAAGGTTCGATAGGAATGAATCAATGTGTTCTCCCTTCTGCATCCTCGTGGATCTCGTTTTCTCCTCCAAGTACATCTTTCGTTGCTTGAAAAATCTCTCATACAACATAGCCAAAGCATCCCACATTTCCTTGGTAGTCCCATTGCCATAAATGTGACATACAACATGATCCCTCACTTCGTCGAGGATCAATTGCTTGGCCTTCATCATTTCAACCTTGTACCTCTTGAGTGGATCTATATCTGCAGGTTCAACTACCAAACTATTGACATAGACTTTGAGATTATGCTCATCGAAAAGGTAAGAGATCCTAGCCTTCCAGATCACATAGTTGGATGCTTTGTCCAATTGATCTTAATCTCTCAGCCCATTAGTTGCCATCTCTGCCAACAAAAAGTCAAACTGCCTCCTCTCTCCTGTTGCTCAGGGATTGAGAAATCGAATTCCCTCGCTAGGAATTCTTTGAGGAAGAAATTCCCTCAAAAGTGTCTCCTTCCTTCTGACGTTTTTCTGCCCCAAAAACTGCGTCTCACCTGAAGACTACTCAACACTATATATGTTGTTGCGCTACACCCTCTAACACTACCAAATCACGAACTGAAATTTTTATCTCTCTTTCAACTCACTGAGAGAGAGATTTTCTTTGAGAATCTTTCCCTCTTGGGTTGGACTGCGCAATCCCTCTCGGGATTCGATTTGTTATCTATAAAACACTTTGATCTCCCTCCTCTTCATTACTCGGCTCTTCTGGTCTTCTCTCTTGCTTCACCTGTGCTCTCATACCATGTGAAAATTTGGAGACCCAAATTTCTACTGCAGAAACTCATTAAGTTTCTTCCATTTGTTAAATAGTTGAACAAATTATTTATTGTGTTCTACGGTAAATATCGAAACCAATATACTGCATCCTTCACTAATTAAATTATATGTGGAAACAAGAACTAAGCAAGAAAGAAATAGGACACACAAGTGACACTGTTGTTTTTGGAAAACTGTCCCTGGAAAAACCAAATGCGGGAAAACTGGTGCGGCACCTGAGTGTTTGTATTATTAAGTTATAGTTTCTTAATACAATTCTTTGTATGCCCAAAATGGAAATCTTATACAGATATCTAACTTGGGCAAAAAGGTAGTGATATGACCTCACCCTGTCACTAGAAGATCTAACACTGATCTGCGTTGGAGATGAGCCTTTACATTGCCTCTGTGCAGTACTACATCACACCCACGTAGTCACCTTGTCACTTCTATTGGGATTGCACTGCACCTCCTCTTGATCCTATGTTAGCTGGAAAATTCAGCCCTCTCGCCTCCCGCTCTCACACCGTGGCTTTGACACTAGATCTCAGTTGTTCCTCAGTATAATTTCAGGCTCCCTCTAAAGCTTTGCACTGCCACAATGTAGCTCTATGTGGCCATACGTTAGCCTCACTAAATGTCTTTCTTCCCTCTATGTTGTACTCTTCGGATCAGGAAAACTTCCTCCAGAAACTATCCTTGCCCCTCACAATAAGATATCACTTCAATCACTTTTTCTGTGACTTTTGCGCTCCTCTCTCAAGAAATATATCTCTTGATCCCTCACTCGATGTGTTTTCGAAATGCCCATCAAGCCTCTTCTTATAATCCTCTTGTTGATCAATCAATGACCCATAATAGATTATAATCAATGACTAAGATCATTTTGGCTTGATCCTTGTCTTCTCCTAGAAGTTTCACCCCCAGTTTAATTAATACCCTTTAATTATTTTAATTTCCTAATCTTAGACTTAGGCATCCATTAGAAACAATTAATTATTTTAATAAAACTATCTCGAGGTGAAATTTCCCAAAATGATTTTTGGGTATTCTGGAATACATGTATCCTAGCCTCCCTACAAATTTTGAGGCTTAGAGCACATCTAATTCTACCAGAAATCAACAGAGAAGAGATTTTTATTTACAGTTTTGAAGCTTGGGATTTGGGTCACTACAGTGCACAGTTGTATGATGGTATGGATCAAGGTTTTCTACTGCAAATCCAGCCCAAATTACACATTTGGAACCCTCTTTATTTCACATAGAGACATGATTTTGAAGATACAAATCTATATCAAGAAGAGTGTTATCATTTTTTTGTGAAAACCCTACAGGGGAAATCGATCCTCTTAGGGGTTTGATCCTCGGATCTAGTGAAAGATCTAAAAGAGAAGGTAAAGTATCATTTGGGTATTCTGGAGAGACTATGAAACATGATTTATGAAGGAAAATCATTACAAGATTCCATCCATTTGAAAGTCTATGGAATTGAACATAACTCTACAATTATCATAAATTCAAGGTTACAGGGTGGTGCTTTAGGATTGAAAAAACCATCTGGATCAGTCTCATCTGCCAAAAACCCAAAGGGTCTAGTCTCATTCAAGGATATCGTGAAAGGGAATTTAGCTGCTACACCAGAAGAACAAACCCCAAATCTGTCAGCCCGAGGTCCTTACCTTATTGAATAGATGGAAAAAGCACTAGATCTCTTAGTAAATTTATCTGAAGTAAGTGGTCTTTTCACATTCCTCCAAGTCAAAGCTCTTATCTGTAGATTTAATGGTTTTTGGAGCAACTCCAAAGCTCTACATCATTGTATTTTCTCAAATTAGACAAATAAATGTGATATTTACCTGTGCTCGAAAGGGTTATTGTGGTATATTATGGTAATTAAGAAGATTTGGATTTTATTTTAAACAAGGGGCCATGGTTTTGGGGAAGGGCAGGCCTCTTCATAACCCCATGGTTTCCAAATTATGATGTTACAACAATGGTGGTTACAAAGATGTTGGTATGGGTGATACTTCAAAACCTCCCTCTCCCTATCTGGCATCACCAAGTTTTAGAAGGTATTGGAAACATACACTAGGGAGGTTTTTGAAGATATATCATGAAGCTCTTACCTTTCCCAAGATATTTGTGGAAATAGACCTTAGTAAAGGTCTACCAAATCGCATCCATCTAGTTCATAAATATTTTAAGTGGACCCAATTGTTATATTTTGAACATACAACTTTTAGGTGTTGTATTTGTTTGTAAACAACGCACTTGCAAAATACATGTCCACAAGCAAAAAAAGAACAAAGAAAATACCCCAAAAGTCAAAGTGGTGGTATCTTCTAGATTTTCATCTTACAAATGTTGAAGATGAAGAAATGGACGATAATCATCAAATAGAGGAAGAGCATAATCAACAAATTTCCCAAGTGGAGGAGGATGAAAAGAAGCAAAGCGAAAGACAAGCTAAGAAAGGGAATGAGTTAGCAGTGATCTAGGCTCCAAAAAATCAACATGAAGCAGCATGTAGCAGTCAAGGAGAATTTGGAACAAAACTAACACATACATCTGAGATTTCAAACTTAGATCAATAAGTGGCCTCAAAGTCTAAGGTAGAAGAAACGGCAACAATTATTTCCAACCAAAATTTTGGGGGTTGGAAAAAAGTTCATAAGAGAAAAAGTAAAAAGGAGAATCTTACTTTATTTGGGTAATTGTAATTATGTTTTGAGTGCAAGAAACTATGTTATGCGTGTGTTAAGCATATGCAAAATGTAATTTTGTTTCTTTAATAAAATTACAATTTTTTTCTTCGAACAAAAATGTAAGCTGTAGTTGAAAGTGATTTTAAGTTGCTTCGTCACTAGCCAATGTTTTACTTTGACTATATTTGTGTTCAATAGTTACATGTGTATTTTGATATTTCTTTCACAACAGTCCTCCTATTCATTTAAAAACTTTACCAAAGTAGAATTGGCAAATCTTGGTATTGACACTTCCTGAATACTAAGTGCATTTGTGATCTCACATTTGTCAATTAAATACTTATTATCCAATATTAAATGAAGTGTATTTTTAATGCATGTGAGGAAGAACTGTTTTGTGAGAGAACATGTGTGTGTACGATGCGTGAAGCAAGGAATACAAACTTAATAGGATTAATATTTATACCAAACTTTATTTAGGGGTAAGTAGCATTGAGTAGGTCAACATTAGATCGTGTATTTCTAAGAAAGAATGGAACATGGTTGAAAATAAGAGAGTGAAGCAATTTGCAATGATTGGTGAACACTACATACTTCTATGAGGTTTCTCTTTGCATCGACATTTCATAAGTTTCCAGTGTATATGATCTTAACACTTTTGTTACCAAAATCCAATATCTGTTCTTGTTCTTCAAGGTTCCACTCCAAATTTTCATTTTTTGTAGCTAAATCCCTATGTTTCCAAAAATCTATTATCCAGTGTGTAGCGTATTTAGTGAAAATTTTCTTCCTAGTTTTCAAAACAGTGTATTGAGTTATTTGTAAAGCAAATTTGGTGTAGCTTCTTTGTAACTCAATCTCAAAGAGGGAAAGCTGGCATCGACATAGTGGTGGGGACCAGCCCAGCCATCAAGTCATTCCATAGTAGAGGTAGTTGACCACGTATCTACACAATATTCCTCTGTGGTTTTCCTTGTACTCTTTGCAACATAGAGTTATTATCAATAGTATGTATGCCAAGTGTCCTGATCACAAATATTTTATGTTTATTTTACTTCGTAAATTTTTTCCACTTAGGCTACGATTAAATTTAAATAATGTATCAATTTATAATAAGCATGAATTAGAGTCTACTCATATGAATTAAAAAAAAAATGCATTTTTGAAGGTAAATGTAAGATTTTTCAACATTTAATTTGGCAAATTCACACAAGATCAGGTCATCAATATGCATGTTGTTCACATTGCTTGAGTGTATTTATTGTGAAACGTTATCAAATGATGGCTAGTTTTTTAAATTATCAATAAGCATTGTAGTTGTAAACTAGATTCGTAATTTTTATCTTTTCTTCTATGTGTACTCAGCCTCTGAGCTCTTCAAGCTTTTCAGAGGCTCAAGTCATGGTGAAATACATCAAGAAACTGTAGAGACCTCATCAACTGATAATGGAAGATCCAAACAAAAAAATATGAATGAGAGTATGCTCTCTCATACGATTATTAGAAGGTTAGATGTAGGTATATATTCATGGTATCGCATATATAAGTTTCTCGAGGAAGAAGTAGAGGGAAGTTCACAAGAAATGAACTGAGGTTAACACATTGCTAAGACCCACTTGCACAATGTGGTGAGGTCAAATTTGCATAGGGTCGTTGCATCTTCTAGAATTATTCTAAGCCTCTATTGTGTTACATAAAATTTTACCTGCAAAGCTCATGTCACATAAAATTACATCTTCAATTGTCAATTATGCCTGAATGGAATCTCTAACTATAGCATAGAAGGTACCCAAAAACCCAAATTTCTGAAAATATAGGTGAACTAGTACTTATCAGAGTATGAAATGTTGAACATGAAGCTATTGGCATAAAATATTAACTCACTATTGGTGGGAAATCATTATGCAGGTGCCAGGAGCTAGACAAAAATTAGGGTTCAGTATTTTCAATAATAAATGTAATCAAGGAAATGTTTAGTGTGTCGTGCTAACATTTTGTTCAATATTTCATATTTTTATGTGTCAATTATCTTGACAAATAAGAGAATGAAGCAATTTTCAATGATTAGTGAACATTGTATGCATCTTTGAGGTTTCTCTTTAGATCGACATTGTTGAATTTTCCATTGTATACAATCTTAGCACTTTTGTTACCAAGTAAAAAATGTTGAACACAAAGATGCTGGCATAAACTATTAACTAATTATTGATGGAAAATAATTATGCAAGTGAAAGGAGGTGGAGACAAATTAGGGTTCAAGATTTTCAATAATAAATGTAATCAGGTAATCCTTTAGTGTATTGTGGTAACTTTTTGTTCAGTATTTCAGATTTTGATTAGTTTCAATTTTCATGTATGTTCAAAAAATTTAGTTTTTGAATGCCTTGCATATGATGTTCCCTTTTATCAACATCTAACACATGTTGGAGATGAAATTAAGGCTCAATTGGAAGCTCATATTGTACCTTACAGGAAATCATGAATGTGAAAGACAATCAATGATTCAATAATTGCAGTCCATGCTTTCGTACATTGTGAGTATTCTTAAATATTAAAGATTTGTTTTCTTTTCTTTCCAATGTTTGATGATTGAAGTTTGTTTATTGTGTTACTATGACTTAAGTTGATTCCTAGTTATAGCATATCAAATGTGGAACCCCTTCCTTGTCACTTCAACGGGAGATGTGGAAGATACAAAAGTGTTGTCCGGAAAGTGTGGAAGTGAAAGTGTTTAATCTACATCTTCCTCCCTCCATATATATTCATCACTTCACACATCTCTTTAGCAAACTTCCATATTGCACAACACATCTTTCATACATTCATGAATTAGTTTTTAAAGTGATTAATTTTTCAGGTAAACTTTATTTAGGGGTAAGTGACATTGTGCAGGTCAATAGTAGATCATGTATTTTTTAGCAAGGATGAAATATGGTTGATAGATAAGAGAATGAAGTAATTTGCAATGATTAATGAACATTGTGTGTGTGTATATAAGGTTTTTAATTTCGAGGAAACTTTGTTTCCCATTTCCCTTTACATTAGCACTTCCAAATTTTCCAGTGTGTGTTATCTTAGCACTTTTGTTACCAAAATTGGTAACCATTCTAGTTTTTTAAAGTTCCACCCCAACTCTTTATCTTTTGCAACTAAATACAGAACGAGTGGAAGTGAAAGTTTCTATTTCGTATCTTCCTCCCTCCATACATATGTGTTGCTTCACACATTTCTTCCACACACTTCCATCTCACACAACACTTCTTCTGTACATTCATGAAATCTTTTTTAAAATGATTAATTTTCAAGTAAAAATTATTTAAGGATAGGTGGCATTGCACAAGTCAATAATAGATAATGTATTTCTAAGCAAGGATGAAATATGGTTGGAAAATAAGAGAGCACATAAACTTTTAATGATTGGTGAATGTTGTATGCATCTTTGAGGTTTTTGATTTCGAGGAAATTGTGATGCTTGTTTCTCTTTACATGGACACTTCTGAATTTTCTAGTATGTGTGATCTTAGCATTTCTATTACCAAAATCTGATAAATGTTATAATTCTTCAAAGTTCCACCTCAATTCTTTGTCTTTTTTAACTAAATCCCAATGCGTCCATAAATTTATTTTCTGTTGTATAGCATATCTAGTGAAACAAGACAAAATTAGCTCAATCGGCTTGAATGTAATGTGACAACCAAATTTGCACCCTAGTTTTCAAAATTGCTTGTGAGGTTATTCATAAATCAAATTTGGTGTATCTTATTTGTAAATTGATATCAAATAGAGAAATTTGACATCAACATAGTGGTGGGGACCATCCCAACCATCAAATCACTTCGTAGTTGAGGTAGTTGACCACATCTCCGCACAATATTTCTTTTTAGTTGTCCTTTCATAGTTTTCAACTTAGATTTATTATTTCCAGCCTATACGAAAACTGTCATGATAAAAGAGAATTCAAATCTATTTTAGTTCATAAATTTATGTCATTTATGGTACGTATATCAAGGCTATTAAAGTACGAGCAAAGTGTGAAGTAAATGGATGAGGTGGTTTTGAAATTTCGATATTTATTTCCACCATTTCCTGTAAATATCATCTTTGGTATCTTCAATTTATATTTATTAAGATTGACCTCTATAACAGATTTCACATGTGAAATAGTAACAACTAGTGATTATATAGGGTTCCAATAAATATGCAATTAAACAACATTGAGAACACAATTGATTGAGAGAATATTTTTAAGTAAAAATGGAAATGGTTAGCATAAGAAGGAAAGAAGTTATTTTCATTTATATAATTAAATCACTTTCTTGTATCGAAGAGAAATTTCACTCGTCAACTATGTATGAGTAGTATGTGAACCTTCCAATGAAAGAGAAGAACAACAATACTATTTCTACTAGTGGATTGCTAAATGACACATGTATCCCAAAAGTATTTTATTTCAAAGAAATTGTTTATTTGTGCGTAAATAGTTTTGGTTTAAGAAAAAGAGAAATTATGCTAATAGAAATTAAGACCCCAATTCCTCTAACTCCCAAGGCCTTAAAATGGATATTCAAGATACTGGAACAAAATATGCGCTTAAAATTTTCTGAGGAAGATGGTTTCTTGGATTCACAAGTAGGTGGGAGGAACATTATTTGAGAATTCATTTCCCCACTATCTAGGGTTCCTTTTTATCTTTTCATTCTAGATATTTATTTGTTTAGACATCAATTTAGAGACTTCTGTTGGCTTTTCTCCCACTTGATAAGCTGAGAAACTATAGTGAATGTCCCAAAATCCATTCTCTATATTCTTTATTACTCATATAGAAAAGCTTGTCTATTCAACTGAACTAATCTCAATTCCACTGAATTAGCTTTTCAATTAGTCAATTTGTCTAACTGAAATAGATTCTTAATGATGGTGTACCTGATAATAGCCATTATATCTAGCCATATATTTCACAAATTACCCTATAAACCTAAATTCAATCCCAATGAAGAATTGATGCAGTTTTGATATCCCATACTCTGAAAGCATAAAGCTTCTTTAATTTTTTGTCTAATCCAAGAGGTTTTTATAAAGAAAATCAATTACATGATAACTCGACAAGGGCCCCATTGAATAATTGTGCAAGCTCAAGTTTTCCTATGGGGAAAACGGGTGCATGAACAAGGAGAAAGTAATAGAGTAATTTGAATCTATGGATGTAAAGGTAAGCCACTACTGCTACCAAAATTTGTTATAGATATGTATTTTGTTGCAAGTCTGCAAACAATATGGTGACTTGATAGTTATATTTGAAAGAAAAAAGAAAAAGGAAATTATTTATTTGTCATTTACTATTGGAAAAGTCACTATGAAGAATATGGCTCATGTTATAGATTTTTCAAAGTCTTTAGATTCTTTTAACTTGAGTAAATTTGAAGTTCTTCAAGGCTTTTATCCAGAACATCTATTTACCAGGCACCTAGGTACTATTAGGTATAGGAACTTGTTTACAATAGTTAAAGAGAAACACAAGGAGATTCAGAGTCCATCAACCAAAAATAAATAGTTGGTAATGGATATTGAAAAAATTCGTTGAAGAAACTAGTGTCAACACAGAAGGAAAATACAAGAAAAGAGGCACAAATCCTACACAATAATCTCCTTCGCACACACTCGGTACTAGTTCGAGTTCATTTTCCAATCAAAGGAAAATAAAGGCTAATACAAGTGGAAAACTAGTTCACAGTGGGATATGAGGTGGTAGAAATGACAAAGAGCCTCCTTAGAGATTCACTCCAGAGAGAGTGCGCATTGTTGAATTAGCCAAATCCAAAAGTCCCCCCAAAACATAAATCAATGAACAAGCTATGGACATGGAAGTTGATAGTCTTATACCATCTTATTGGGTTAGTGCTTATTTAGTAAAAATTAGAAAATAGTGGAGAAAATTGTCGAGAAGTCACTAATTTCAATGACCACCCTATCATATTGCAAAATACAAACCCTAACAAGGGCAATAAAAATTGATAATTAAAAAAGTAAAGGTTCATAATTAAAATGTTATTGATCAAGTAGAAATGGATGTTAATGTGTCTGAGTTTGGAGCCATGGGGCTCATAAAATTGCATCAAGCTATTGGCCATGCACTTGCATGGTCTATTAGTGAACAGGAAGAAGAAAACCTGACACTGAAAGTAAGAATAAAAGAGCTAGAACATGCTCTAAATCTGATCCCTTTGTTAAAGACTCCACTGGAAATACAAACATCACCATTGGCAATTTATACCTTGGTACACCCCATATATTTAATAAATTTATCAACCTCCTTAATGCAATCAAATCATATATTATTATTAATATATGCGAAAGATTGGGAATTATTGAATATGCATGGAAATCAGCTTCTAATCTACTACATTTAACATAGAGAATTAACTCATTTGTTGATTGGGTTAGAAGTGATCTTGAGGTACATAATAATTTTGTTGAAAATGAGTTACTTACTTTTATTCAAAGGCTTGATTTACTCTTTGATATAGAGAAAATAAAACAAGAACTCGCAAATGTTAATTGAGTGAAGCAAGCCAAAGTTGGATGGTCTAAGAGAATCAAAACACTAGAGAACATCATTTCTAAATGTGAAAACATAGACATTAGAAGAGGTGATTTCTTTCTCAAGGCAATAAAGATTTTTTAGGATCTAAACGGTCCATGCATCACATGTGATTCTAGATTAATTTCAAGAGACATGCTAACAGATGAATTAGAGAAGCTAAAATAGTCAAAGTCAACAAAGTTTGATAATATAACTGATCTTACTATAGAGGAAATTAGAAAATGGATAATTACTTTTATTAGTGTTAATGAACAAAATTCTATCTTGGTTACACAATTGCAAGAAGAGGTTATGGAAATTAAGGAGGAGAGATTCAATGAACGTGTCAAAATGGAGATTATAGTCCCTATGATGAAAGATTTGATTCAAGCTATGGTGGATATATTTCTTAAATAAATCATGAATCCAAAATATAGCTAGCAATCAAACAATCACGGTTTATAATTTCACATATGATGAGTGTTCTTAAATCCTATAACATTCATTTTTATGTTTACTAGTATTTATATTTGGGATTGTTGGTTGTGTTATCATGACCTAAGGTAATTCCTAGATGTAGTTTGCTATTTTTCCTTGCATGTAACTTTTTCACATTACAGTTCGTAGGAGCCCAATCCGAGTCTCCATTGGGATGAAAGCATTTACTTTTGTGATTAAGTATCAAGATTTTGATGAGTGCTTTAGGCACCAAACATTATTCTCTACAGTAAAAACATTTGAAATGGTTTAATATCCATTGTAAGTTAAATTACATAATTCCTTTCATCCACACATGCCTTTTTTTTCCCACATACCTTTGTTTCAAAGATAAATTATCATTTATTACATTTACTTATTTTACTAAAGAATAATTATTGTTAATTTTTGGAATGTAGGGGTAGACCGTGAAAGAAAGAACATGCTAGAAGGATGTTGTGAATGCGTTGTTGGGTTGAGGTATCATAAGATTCTCATTATTGATATAAGAAAACCTCGCAATAAAAAATATCTATCAGCATAGATCAAGGGTTACGAAGTCTGCATTCAAATCTAGTTCCAATTCTGATTATCTATTCCAATTATGACTCTATTCACCAATTTTATGAAGAATTATGACATAATGTTTTGCATAAGATCTTGTATAGATCTAAATTTTATAGTTAGCCAAAAACATTAATTGAACAAAGATATCCTTTGAGATTTTATATTATATCTAATGTTATGTTAATTATCACAATGAAAATGGACGTTCAACAAGAGTTTTGAATCTCAATTATATGTTTCATCTGTAGTATTTATTTTGATCATAGATATGATCATTGGCATTTGAATGTGAATATAGTTATTGTTACTATAACTATGTTTCTTATTGGTAAATATTTCTCAAGCACAAAGACTCATTACTTTATTCCAATTCTAAGTTTGTTCGCCAATATTTTTGTGGAGAATTCTATGCTAATGTTTTGCATAAGTTTTCAAGGATATCCTTTTAGCTTTTATATTGTATCTAATGTTTTTTTATTGATCATAATGAAAATGAACATTCAATAAAAGTTTTGGATCTCATATATTTGTTCCAGTTTTAGTATTTATCTTAATCATAGTTGTGATGATTGGCATTTGAATCTATATATTGTTCTTGTTATTGTAATTGTTTTTCTCATTTTTCAAGGCTTCTAAAACACAAATATTGATTACTCTATTCCAATTATGAGTATGTTCACCAATTTTGTGGATAATTCTGAGATAATTTTTGCATAAGTTTTTGAGGATATGCTTTGAGCTTTAATATTATATTTTTTATGTTATTTATCATAATGAAAATAAATGTTCAACAATAGTTTTGGATCTCGGATTTTCATTCCATTTGTAGTATTTATATTAATCATAGATATGATGATTGGAATTTGAATCTGTGTCAATTACTGTCCAATTCTTCTTAATCGCAAAGACTGATTACTTTATTCGAATTCTAAATCTGTTCACGAGTTTTGTGAGGAGTTATGACATAATGTTTTGTATAAGTTTTCAAGGATATGCTTTGAGATTTCATATTATATCTAAAGTTATGTTATTGATGAGAATAATCTAAAATTTGTAATTAAGTAATTAATGTCAAATTAAACTGAATTTACTACTTTCTGATCTATGTTTTCATTATATGCACCAATTAGGTGTACAACTAGCTTCCTTTATGCTTCTGCAACTGTGGAAGGGGTCAAATGATGGTTATTCCTTTACGTCCCCACATGCTTTAACTATGTACATTGTTTGTTTTCATGTAGAATTTAGCTTGTCACATGACTTGCTTCCACATAGTATTTGGCTCGATACATTCTTGTGCAACACAACTCTTTCCCTTCGCTACGCATACTCACTTCTGCATGTCCACGCACATTCTCATCTTTGGACACTTGTTCAATGTATCTATATCCCACAGAGAATTTGTTCCACATATGGATACATTTTGTACCTTCTCTCACATTCACAACAAACAAAACATTTACGATTAAAACCTTTGATCAGTATAACATAGAACTGTTGTTGTAAAGAATTGGTTACATATAGCCTTCAACTAGGTCTAATATATGAAGAAGTTAAAAATTTTATCCAAAATAATCATGTGTAGTCAATGTTTCAAATCTAGAACATGACCCATCATCAGGATCGAATGGTTTGAGAGAAGGAGAGGGGAAGATGTATAAATAAGATGAAGAGAAAGACGAAAGCCAACTCATGGGAACCTAGCCATAAAAACATTTAAAAAAAAACTAAAAATCCTAAATAAAAATTAAAAAAAAAAGGATAAATGAGATTAATAATTAGTATATTAATAGTTTAATATGTAATATAAAAATTATTGGCATGGAATCACTTATTATAATAATGTAATAAACTATAATATATTAATACCAAAGTATTAATCTATTAATATTAATGTGAAACATTAATCTAATAAAGAATTAGATCTATAGATTATTTCACTAATATTTAATATAATATATCCCTATATTAGTTAAGATATATTTATATTTATATTTAATATGTGAATTAATATAATATATTAATAATACTTAATAGTTATTTTATTTTGATAATTAATTATTAATATTAATTAGAATATTACATTAATAACAAGAACGATTGATACCAAAGTATTTATGCATGAGTATTAATGAAATTATTAATAAGGGAATGTATCAATAGATTAAAGATCTTAAAATCAATATTAATATATTTAGAATATTAATATTGATGTGTTAATGTAATACAATATCATATTAATATTAATTATTTAGGGATATAACTATTCACTAGAGATGAGAGAGATTTAGTTTATACTTCAATTTTTTCATCTCGGCTGAGGTTGTTTGGATGATTTAATATATCCATAGCTCCTCTAAAATTTATTTTGAAGTAGTGATCTTTTTTTGAGATTATTGTCGAGTCTTTAAAGCAGAGATGATGTTCAACAAGAGCAGAGGTGTGAGTATGTTGATTCCTGATATTTTCTCAGTGTTACTTTATTCTTATTTTAAATGATCTCTAAGTCTCGCCAATGTAGCTCTTACCACAAGAGAAAATTATTTTATAAACTCCTTTGAGAAAATGTTGGCCAATGTTATCCTTAACCAATTTCATCTTTTGTTTTATTTTTTTCCAATGATTTTAACACAAAACCAATATTTATTTTTTCGAGAACCTTGGATATTCTATCAGTTACACCACGGATGTATGGGAGGTGTGCTTTCTTATTAGAGGGTTGTCAGTTTACTTCTTTATAAGAGTGGTGGGGTGAGGTGGGGTTCATTTTGTTCTTAGCTTTCTTGATGGCTTTAAGAATGTCTTTTTTTATATCCAATTCCTATGAAGACCTTAATAAGGTGGTATAATTCCTTATCCAAGTCTTAATTATTAGATCTCCTAACAGTTCTTAAGGCTAAGGTATTGAGGATACCCACTTGTTGCATCATATTATGGTGATATTCCACGTGTAAGTAGTTATATGTACGAGTCTTCTTTATGAATATATGATGTCCCAAGGTCCTGTCATCATGTCTAGTAATTAATACTTCAAGGAAGGGGATATAGTTATTGTCCTTAATTTCCATTGTGAGCTTGATATCTTCAGATATTCCATTCAAATATTTCAAGAATTTATTGACTTCTTCTTTACCATTTTTCCATTTAACATTAGTATCTTCTACATACCCTTTCCATCTCTTTAGCTTCAATGAGTAGGAATCCAATGTTTTCTTTCAAATTTCTCCATGTAGAGGTTAGCTACTATAGGTGAAAGGGGGGTCCCATTGCAACTCATGTGACCTACTCATAGTATTCACCTTGGAATATAAAGAAAATGGAGTGTAGACATACCTAAGAAATTTTGGCTATTCCATTGTTTGTCACCTCATAGAGAACCTTGATCGCGTCTTCTAAGAGAATCTTAGTAAGATAATGAAACCATATCAAAACTAAAAATTGAGTCATCCTTGATGAGTTTTAACAAAGTCATATGAGTTAACATATTAGTATATCTTAATTAATATACTAATAATAGGGCTATATTCTATATTAATATTAATGAAATAATCTATAGATATAATTCCTTAATAGATTAATGTTTCACATTACTATTAAGATATTAATACTTTGGTATTGATATATTAATAGTTTATTACATTATTCTATTAAGTAATTCCACATCAATATTTTATTATATTACATACTAACCTACTAATATACTAATTATTAATCTCATCTATCCTTTTTTTTTTAGGATTTTTAGGTTTTCTATCTTTCATGTTTTTATGGCTAGGGTTCCCATGAGTGAGCTTTCATCCTCCTTATCTTTTCTTTTATTTATACATCTTCCCCTCTCCTCCTCTCAAACCATTCATTCTTGATGACAGGTCTTGTTCTAGACTTGAAAATACGATTGCAAATGATTCCTGAGGATAAAATTCCAAACTGACCACCACATAAGCTTACAAACTAGGTATAATCTATTCTCCTCATCACAATTAAATTGTATAAGTAAAGTCATTGGATAGGAAACTCATTTTTTTCAAACTCGAATATACACTTTCATGAAACTTGAAAATGTTTTTATTACTGTTTTTTTAGTGGGGAATCTCCTCCATTCTCACATTTAAGAGTATTAAAAAACATACTCACATTTGATTCTTGGTCATCGTGAAGTACCACATTTCTCTTGGAAAAAGAAGAACCTAGCCCATAAATTATAGAAACACAAAATGCATTCACATGATTATATTATAGAATAAAATTGATTGTTTCATGTGAAGGAAGAGGATTTAGTTTCGACAAGTTATCAATTTGAACTTAAAATATCTATTCCTTCCAAAGTCATTATCCTACATATTCATGAATCCTACATATTCATGAAATTGTGATAAGTATATATTTAATTGGTTACTCTCACGGGCTGATGAGTACAAAGAAAAACACTAATTATTGTTATATACATTGAAATCCAATCTAATTCGAAGTAGTTTGTTATGCAATTACATTGTAGAACAGTAATTCAATGGATTCCCCTTCACCCCAAACGAATTACTGGTCAAATTTTTTATATTGTAATATGTTTCTGAAAATTCAAATGATTTATATTATTTTTATTTGAATGGTCCAAAATATGTGTTTTCTTATCAAAAGTCAAAGGTTAGAGGATTAGAATTCAAGCATTTAAAATTTTAGTGTATGGAAGAAGGTTATTTGCGGGAAACCTTTATTCCCCCAATACTATAACTTTGCACACCTCCATCTTGTACAACTCTTCCTCTACATATGCATGAACTCCTTTTAATATGATGCATAAAAGAACACACTCACTAAAACCAGTAGAACTAAAACTACAAACTCAGAGTAATTAAAAACTACACAGTGTCAATTTGTAGAGTATTTGACCCACGCAAAAAGTCAAATAAACTTAATCAATCTCCCAGAGTGTGAATTAATGCCTATTAAAAAATTAATTAAAGCTTAAGTATACAATTAGAAAAGGATACATTGTCCATAAATGTAAATATAGTTCTTAAATTTATATACAGATAATATAAGAGATGCGATACTACAAGTGGTAATTAATCAACAGATAACCAAGATGTCATTCAAGTGCTTAATACTATTTACTCTCACACATTATGTTATGATTGTTGGTTGTAAATATATCAAAACATTCATATGCATCCATATTATAAAATAGTATTTTTATCATTTATTCAGCAAATAGATGCTTAATCATGACATCAATCGAGTGCTTAATAGCATTTATTGGTTGTAAACAAATCAAGAAGATGCAGAGAACTCTTCAGCCAATATCCATCATAGAAGATTGAAAGGATGTAAGGAAGAGGGATATGTGCAAGAGAACCTTTATTCCCTCAATTCCACACCTTTGCAAACATTGCCCCTCCACACACTTATTTTGCACACTATCCCATTCCACAATAACATTTTAGTGAAATGTTACATAGACCCAACCAACCTCTCACAACGTAGATTAACAAATATTAAAAAATTAATTAAGGATTAATCCTACGATTAAAAAAATATTCTCTCTCGATAAACATAAGTCTTTTCAATAGTTATTGTGTGGATTGACACGTGATTAAGACAACATTCAAGTGCTTAATAGCATTTACTGGTTGTAAATAAATCAAGAACATGCAGAGGATTCTGTAGCCAGTATTCATCGTAGCACACTGGAAGGATGTTAGGAAGAGGGATATGTGTGGGAGAACTTGTATTCCATCACTTCCACACCTTTGCACACAATCCCCCTCCACAAATAGCAACCTCTCATGGCGCAAATTAGCATATACTAACAAATTAATTAATTCTTAATCATACAAGTAACAAAATCTTCCCTATCGATAAATATATTTTCGACATTTATTTGGAAAATTGATGCATAATTAAAACATTGTTCATTTTTTTAATATAATTTACTCGGAAGCATTATGTTATGATTACTAGTTCTAAACAAATCAAGAAGGTGCAAAGGGCTAAGCAACTAGTATCTTTCCTAGAAAATTGCAAAATGTGTAGAGGAACCTATATATCCCCACATCTACATCTCTATTTACTTTCCCCCTCTACATATAAACTGACATAAACTCAATCAACCTCTTGCAACATAGATTAGTGCAAATTAAAATTTTTATTAAGGCTTGCTAGTTGTGAACAAATAAAAAAAGTTTACTATTTGTAAGCAAATAAAAAAGGTGCAGATGGCTTCACAGCTAGTGTTTGTCCTATCTTAAAAAAAAAAAAAAAAAAAAAAAATCTACAAATTCAAATGTGCAAGAGAATAGGTGTATGGAGCCAGAGATGTGTGTGGAATGAAGGATGTACATAAGAGTGGGTCTGTGTGGGAGAATGGGGGTGCCAAGTGAACTTTCTTTCGCAAACATGAAATTATTTTAACATTAAGAAAAAACTTAGTATCCAATATGTCTTTTTAATGTTTTTGAGAAATAAATGTTGTACAGAAGAATGTGTGTGCAGAGCAAGAAATACAAACTTTCATCTGCCATGTTTCACATCTCCCTATAGATTCCCCCTTCACACACTCCTTTTACACACCTCTCTCTCACACAAAAATACATATTAATCAATGAATTAGTAGTTTTGGCCATGAAAGAATGAGGGTGCAGAGTGAAATTTCTTCCACATACGTGAAATTATTTTATGAAGAAAATTAATATCCAATATTAAATAAAGTGTCTTTTTGGTGCATGTGACAAAGAAGTGTTGTACGAGAGAACATGTTGCAAAGAAAGGAACATACAATTTCATCCAAAATGTTTTACATCTCAACATACATTCCCCCTTGATACACTTCTTCCACACACCTCTCTCCCGCACATTCCCCCTCCGCACAATGTCACATAAACCCAATCAACTTCCTGGAGTGCAGATTATCACATATTAAAAAATTAATTAAGACTTACTACTTGTAAACAAATCAAGAAGTCATTTTCATGAGGAAAAAATGCAAACCCTTTTTTTCGACATTCCTTTGATGAATGGATGTGTAATCAAACCCTAGACAAGACGTGGACCTTGCATTATCTTAATTGCGCTAGCATATCGATAACTAGAAAAAAATTAGATACTATATTTTGTGCGGCTATCATTCTTGCTAATAATATTATAAATAATATAAATGTTTATATATAATATTTTATGATATTCTAACATTATATGATAAAGGTAAAGATAGTTTTTGTAGGCCAGTGTTATTTTTTTAAATGGTAATCATTATTATTGTGGAATGATTTTTTATGAATTTATATAATGATCTTAAATTTGACTATTGTAAAAGATAACAGGGAAACATTTTTCAATCTTTGTAAAAGCTAAAAATATAGCATTGACTCATCATTGAGAAGCTCGGTAGCATGGATTCTTGGAAGGACAAGGAGTGAAAGGTTGATCTCTTGCATATTTAAGAAGATGGTTAGATCAAATGAAATATGCAATGGAAAATGCTCTTATTTAAGATAAATATAATAAGGCCATATTTCCCATCATGGGGCAATATTAAAGAAGAAAATAATCATTACACAAAAAGATGTAAGGATGAATAGAGAGTAAACATTATCTTAGAAGATAAAAAACATCAACATGGAACATTGTCTTGAGTGTATTGTAAGGAAAATTAAACTAAAAAATTTAGCCACATCAACAAGGAAAAATGACTAGAATCTAGTGTAAGAAAAAGTTAAACAACTAAGGATAATAATAATCTAGAGTTGGGTTTGTGAAAAACAACTTGTGAAAACATCTTCTACATGTTAAACAAACAATTAAAAAAATAAATATATACAAATCTAGATCCCTCTAGGTTATATACTAGTATATAACCTATACATTTTTGTTTAATTATGTAAATCTGTATATCATTGTTTACCAAATAAAAAATAATTAATAAACAAATTACATAAACTTACTAGACTAATATTATAATAAATTAAATAAACATACTAGACTATTATTATAATATACATTCCCCCGATTGGGATGACATTTGATGAAATGGCATCGACGAGATCTATGCCATGTTCAGAAGAGTTATGAGATATGATGGTGGGTGGTCGAATGACAACCCTCACTCCTACCCTTTCATGTGTAAGGCGGCAAGGAATGATATTATAATTCAAGTGTGGCACTAACTTCGAATAGAAGGAATGCCTCTAGGATTTGATACAAAGACTTTTGTCTGGTTAGTCCATGTTGAAACCCATCTTTCTAAAACCTTAAGGGAGACCATGAAAGGAATTCTCTAGTCCAACAACTTAGGTGTTGACATCATCTCCTTCCAACATGTGAGTAGTTGTTTTGAGTATGACCATTTCATTTTCTCTAAGCACACCCTTATCTATGTGTTCAAATGTTATTTCTTAATTATTAGGATAGACATTTCTAATATGGTGACTTAGGACAGTCATGAAACCTCTCAGGAAGTATGGGAGGAAATAAACTGTTATTTTGATAAGGTGTCTGAGTATTGTCGAGTTCTCTCTGTCTTATACAACATTTTGTTTTCCCTGATGTGCATGCATCCTTGGAATGAACATTTGGTTTTAGTTTGTGTCTCTTTCATAAGGGATTTTTCTCGATTTGTAATATTTGTGATAAACAATCTTCCTAGTTTGATATGGGGAAACTTAGAGAGGAAAACCCTCGAATTGATATTGGTTCCTGTCTCAAAGAGGCTCTATAAACTGAGGGTAGAGGATGGTGACTTGTTTCATCAAGCCTAGGTCAATACCATGTGGAATACTTTTTTCTATGGGATTTGCTTATTACCCTACTATATTATGTTGTTTTACTTCCACATGATTACATTTCTCGAGGATTCGTAAGGCTCTCACACTAGGCCATATCTCTGTGATTTGGTCTTGAGTTCAGACAAGGTGCTTAACAGTGGTGATTTTGGCACCCATATATTGTTTTCTATTGCACCTTTCTAGTTTGCAGCATAGTCTTATGGACCGACCCTCCTAGAGCATAGGGAACACAGCCTGCTGAAGCCAAGGCCATAGTTGGAGTAATGGATAGGGACGTGATGGTTGGCAGTATCAGCCATGCTAGACCAGGGTTCAGGGTCACCAAAGTATCATAGAAATTATCTCGGGAGGTTTCTCAAGCCTATTAGGTCAACACGCCTCCATAGGTCCATCGATTAATTTTAGAGTTGGAATCAGAATTAAAACAGCAAGTCGAAAACACTCATTTGGATATGGATGACTAGCAGACCCTAGCCCCGGACCCTAGTCATTCTAGAGGTTGATATACTGAGTATCAACATGCATTATACTTATATTGGATGATGAAAACATTGTGGAATAAATCTTTGATGACCTCCTCTACAGGATCCTCTAAGTCAGAAATATAACTTTAGGAAATTCACAAGGAATTTCAACTTATTCAACGTCAGATTCAACAACAAAATGCTCGTCTTAGTCGCATAAAGAAGCTCATCCCTTGCCTTCCTCGAACTGAACTATCGAGATCCATTGCAATATATATGGCACCCATAGACTCATCTAATGAGTAATTAGATGATCTACATAGTTTAGTTTCTTATATTTTGATATATATAAATGACTAGTTTGCAGGATTTGAGATTTTTTTGTAGATATATAGCTAATAGGAGAATTAAATACATTCATACTTATATAGTGCTACTAGAGAGCATCAGACTTTTTAGATTTTGGATGGCATATAATGTGATTAGATGGCCAACAGACCTGGTTTCCAGTGGAAAAGTTGATGACATCTGATCGTATCAAATATGGGTGTAAAACTTACCTTCTTTTTGAAATGGAATAAAA
>APFE030414850.1:280766-291047 GCA_000404065.3 Pinus taeda
AGTTAAACTCACTCTAGCGAATTTATATTTTAATTAAAACTCAAACTTCAGAATTTAAAAAATTATATGATCTTGTGAAAGAAAAATTAAGAGAATCATATAGTCTTTCAACAATTCTAAACTTATGATATTCGTTAAATGATACAGCTTAAAGAAGAATGTACTCACATTGAAAAACCCCTAGTAAGGTCGGCTCAAACTAGATTTTCACATGGCATTAAAAGCCAATTTTTGGCATATAGGTGTTAGATGATTTTTAAGAGATTACAATGAAATTATAATTAATTTAATAGATATGGTTTGAGTGGATTTAATGATAGACAATAGATACAATTTGAGTGGTTCTAATGATATAGGTTGAGTAGGTCTAATGGTTAAGAGTATGTATTTTCTCCTAAGAGGTCACAAGTTCAAAACCAAAGGGGTAGAGTATGTATGCCTTCGTAGACTTAGCAGTCAAATTGTTGCGTAGAGGTGGGTCCCTTGTCCAACAAACAAGGGGATCTTATAGACCAATTTGGTGTCTGGCTTGGTCGTGACCTTAAAATTAGATAATAATAATAATAATAATATTCTTTGAATATTTGGGATAAATATCAAATAATTGTAATAATCTCTTATTTAGTTAAGAAAGCAAGTTGTTGATATTGCTTAAAATGAGTAAGGTTCATTTATTATAAAAACATCTGACATAAGAAAGATATACAATAGAAATCTATAAAATACAAGTAAATAATTGAATAAGAGTATGAATGAATGATATAATTTACAATGATTTCCATGGGGTATAAATGCATATTTATTAGTCACGAGGTTGATAGGACATGTCCTTTCATTAGGTCATGTCATCTTCTAGATAGGATGTGTCCTTCCATGTGTTATTAATTATTAATTATTTATTTGATGTTATGTCTGTGCATTGCATTTTCTTCCCCTTTAAAATGATGTCAACCAAGTTGATTCACTTCTCTTGGTGTGCTTTTTTCATATTGAAGTTTTCAACATCCATTTTTGGTGATTTTTCAGGAAATCCTTCATTGCATCTTAGCACAAGAGTTTCAACATGAAGACTTGGTTATGGTACCCATTTATGTTGCATTTTTTATATTATTACTCGGGCTTATGATTGAAGGGGAGGAATGTGAGCCTCTTACTCACACAAACAATTGTTAAGTCCTAATGTACCACATTTAATTATTAATCTTCCAACTCCACAACAATCAGAAAGTAGGAGAGATTTACTTTACAACCATGGTCAATCAAAGAATTTTTTGGATGGAGTTGAGCTTATTCTTCTTGATTGAGAAAGAGGAAAATAAAATCGATATTACATGACAGTGGGAAAAATACAAGAAATTCTCCAATTTTACAAATTCAAACTATCATGAACAAAAGACTCAAATGGATTTGCATTGCTAGAATCCTTGGATGTTCATGGATAGAGTGAGTGCATGTGCTCATATTATAACGTAAAATTATTTTGACAATATTGGGTTATGCTTCCTTGCATATTCAGGTATAGTTCGCTAGAATTAAGAAAGCAATGGCACGATGGGATTTGCTTCAACATGAGATTTGTGCATAATCTCCTCTCTAATATGAAAAATCATAACTGTACCAATCATTTCAGATATTAAATATCAAATCTCTCTAATATGGTTCAAGATCTTAGATTGGGTTGTAATTGGCTTTGAAAGAGAAAAAATATTGAAAATATCTACACTTACAAAAAATATTGTAATACAATAATTCAACACTTCAATGGCATTGGTTTTAACCTTCTACAAAAGTTTTTATATCTTCTAGAAATCACAGGCGAAAATAAACCACAATAACTTACCTAGGATATGGGCGCATTTGAAGGGTATCAAAAGAAGTTCGTGATGAGTCTTGGGCATTCATTCACCAATTCAACCAAACAAACACCATAATGTTTTTTTGGGCACGATGACACTTTTTTTGTAGGGTTTTGGGAACCAAAAACAAAATGTAGGCATGAACTAGTCATTTCCTTAAGCAATATCAACAAATTAAATCATCTACAAAGGGGAACAAAGTCGCAGACCACATCAGGCTTAAGAAAAGAACAGAGGAGTGCAAGATATGAAACCTTGAACCCATGGAGAGTGGCTACACAGAGGTTATTCACCAAAACAGTTCTTATGAAAATAAAAGTTGGACTCTATAATGTTATTCCATATCAAACTATCATGTGCTAAGAACTATAGGAGCTATGATACCAATTGATAAAATATAGGAAACAAAAATACAATACAAGACATAAGGAATTTGGCAAAAGAGGCCTCAATGTCTATTATATATTCATCTTTCAATGATAGAAATATATAATATAATTATGAAACCCCGTCAATTTCTCTCACCTTGACACCTCATAAAATAGATAGTGTAGGATGAGAGAAAATAGGATCTAGAGACTATAGAAACATACGTAGGATAAAAACTATATCCCAAGATGTGAAATAAATAAAGGTCGTACATTAGGACTTAATGATTGTTTATGTGAATAAAATGTTAAAATAAAAATTCTTTGTCCTCAAACTATATTTATGGAAGGAATTACAACTTGTTTTGACTTATGATGCAATCCCATGATTCTATGCTTTGGGAGTTGTAGTGGTTGTAAGATGATATGATCTTCTAAGAACCAAGAAAATTTTTCAAATTGTAAGAGGGTCAAACCCTACTAATTGTATCCCTTATGGAACATTAAGCTTATAGGACTCCTATGATTAATTTGTATTATGCGATTCAATTATCTTGGCATCAATGTTCTTCTGAATATAAGTCAATTGTATTTTTTCAAAGTGATGTTGATATATTGATTCGTTAAGGTATCAACTTTTCTGATTAGGATGTTGATACGGCCTCTTTGTAACAAGAAATATCCTTGCTATCTATGGAGTTCTTTCTTGTTTCATGTAACTCTCCCTCCTCCTCGTCTTGTATTATCTTGGGTTGTGAGAGGTGTTACTTGTTTCCTTAACCCGACCTCCAATGTTTGTCATGAAGATGGGGTTACAAAATTCCACCTTTTTCAAAGTGTGTGGATTTAGTTTATGATACCACCATCGTATCTAGCTTGATGAGATCTTTTCAGTGATACAAATTTCATTTTAACCTGACTCCTAGATTGAAATTTATGCCAGATTGAATTTTAACCAATTAGATAATGACATGTCAATAGGGGATCCCCATGTGTAATCCCTAATGTCACCCGATCCCCTACGTGGCATCCACATGACCAAAACTAAGTCCTCATGGTGATTTCCACATCAATATTGGCACGTGGATCCCACCGGGACCAACCCTTTGTGTTATGCCATGACTCTTCATTATATTTGATTTTGGTTTCTCAAAACCAAAGTGGTTTTAACATGGGTGGTTTTTCATTTTTAATCCCCTCATCAACTCATGGAAAAACAAAGGGAGGGGGCAGTGAAAGAGGGCCATTGATCAAGCCCTTACTACAATCATGACACCTTGAGGTGGTGTTTTTTTAACATCCATGGCAAGAATCGCCATGCCAAACCCCAACCCCCCCAGTTAACTCACATTAGACCAAAGAGGCCCCGCGAATGAATTTATGTCTCCAATCTAGCCACCCCGCAATTGGATCATTCGAAGTAGCTCGCTCATTACAAATGGCCAAAAGTTCAATCAGATGAGTAGTGGGTGGTATCATTAGTTGATGGCTCAGAAAAATGGGAATGTGTCATAGAAATTACCACTCCATTTACCTCCACTAGTACACCACTACCACCATCAAGAAACTCTGAGAACTTAAATACCACCAATGTGAAGTGGGTGGTCTCGTGTGTTGACAAGTCCAACTGACAAACCCTTTCATGGTGGATATCACCATCACTCCATTGCCACTGCTTTTTCCATGTTATATTGTATAGGTGCTACGGTGGAGAGTAGTGGACGATGGCAAAGTTTTGGCTAGGAATTAACACCATTTGACACCAACTCACCACTTCCATGTTACATTGGTGTGTGGGCCCCACCCCACTTCATGATTTTGTGATGATTTTATTTTATGTCTAGTTTTCTAGGGAAGTCTGGTGTTTCAACAATGTATTAGTTCTTACCATCCCCATACCCCTAGATCTAATACAAAGAAGGAATTCAACCTGAATGTGGAGTGGACTTGGAAAATTATATTCAACATGGTGGCATATCTCAGTTGTTCTCAAGGGAACTTATGTCTTGACCGCTTAGAAGCCTAGATGCAAGAGATATATCTAGTCCAGATTAAATCTAGCCCATTTACTAGGAATTACTAGCTTTACCACCTAGATTCCTAGATACCAAATTTCCTAAATTTAAATGCAAGTCCTAAACATAGTTTCTAAAACGTACTACACCATGTTAAAATAGTGAAAACTTAGGATATTGAATTTTATTATAGTTCTCAGTTACATCAATTTGTAAAAGTTTTCTTAAACCCATTAGATCATCACATCATTCATAAATTGAGTATCATTGGCATTAGCTAGATAGTCCTTGAAATAATAACATATAAAATAGCCTAAAATTATGGGTTTGAAACCATAATTTGACAATACAAAACATTCAATATAATCAAAGACATAATAAGAAGTTGCCAACCATGAAAATATAATGATTCAGGCATTCATTCATGAATCATACAAAACCATATATTAGCCATTAACATAATAGGCATATTCATCATTCCTAATTCATGTATGCATAAACCATTATACTTATCTAATTTTCTTAAGATCGTTGGAATTTGGAGGGACTTCCACTCTTCACCCAATCATAGGCCATATATTGTTGCAATCTCTCTTATAGTTGACCACCCTCGAGCTAGATCCAACGTCTAAGGGGATGCTTGCATAAGGGAAACTCACACTAATTCCTTGGTCAAACACCCGAGAGATGAATTCCACTATCTAGGTGGTTTATCAACTACTCTTTAGAAGTAAGCACCCTAGTTACTCACTTAATCTTTGAATTCCAAACACAAGGCCTCACCCAAATTATAGATGGGAGTGTCTTTTTCAATTTCCAAGGATTGAATCCACTGTGAAGGTGGTTCATTAGCTAGTTAGCTATCACTTAGCAAACACTAAGTGGTTCATAATCCTAACCAAAGGCACCTAGCAGTTTAACCTAGGATTGATTCTACTATGAAGGTGGTTCATTATCTAGTTAGAAAGCATCTAGCGAGCACTAAGTGGTTCATCAGTCTAAATGAAAGCACCTAATGGTTAACCAGGGATTGATTACACTATGAAGGTGGTTTGTCAACCAATTAGAAATAATTTAGGAAGCATTAAGTGGTTCATTAGCCTAATTGCAATAAATTAGTGGTTTAATCCAATCATGGAACTACACACTAGAAACACAAGATCACACAACGATTTCAATAGCCTCAATCACAGTCAAGGTAGTTAACCCTAAAAGACATAGGGTACTAGCTCATAGTCACATAGCCTAAAAATTTAAAAGGGGAGAAAGAATATAGTTCTACTAGAAGCTTTAAGAAGTGAGCTATTGAGAAACTTCCTTCTCATCTAATAAGGGAAAAAACCTTGAATTCATTACCATTGTACGTATATGTAGAATTCCCTTTGCGTTCCCTTGCACAACTAAGTACCACCTTAGCTCTTCAATTCCTTCCCATTTAGGGTTGTCTCTTCAATTTTTGAGAAGGAAGGATGAGAATGATAATTTCCCACTCCAAACTCTACTCTCCATAGATGAAGAATCACCAAATATGTCAACTCCAATTCATCCCCCATCACATCACATTAAATCATGTCAAGTAAAATGAATTTTCTTTGTTGTGAGTGGTGCCAACATTTAATTCAACTACAGATGGCTTTTTAGGTTATGCAAAGAAAACAAGCAATGTCCCTCAGAACTCTTATCCATAGGTTATCCCTTCCTCCATCGAGATTAATTAAATTCAATTAATAATTAACAAATGTTAAAACATAGGTTCAGTTATATCTCCACATTGGAGTCATAGTTACATTTGATGTTACAAAACAAGGATGTTACAAACCTGACCCCCTTAAAGGAACACCATCCATGATGTTCTATAAATAGAGAACAACAACAAGAATTGAACTTTATAGTTACAACTCTTTACATTTTTTTACATACAAAACAAAAATGGGTATAGTAGCCTCATTTGATCTACATGATCCCCTGTTCCTTCATCTATTCCAAAGTTCTTCCATTAATTCATGTCTAGGATGCACATTGTTTCTAGTTGGAAATATCTCCTCAAATTCCACTTGTATCAAAAACCAATCATTCATATAATTAATGTCACGTACATAGTTTTAAGCAAGGATATATGAAATACAATGTGCTTTTATAGTGCGTGTTAAGGTGAGTCCATAAGCCATTGGTCCCACTCTCTCCAAAATCTAAAATGGTCCACAAAATTTGGGTGCTAACTTAACATAGGATCCCAATTTTAGTGTGCTCTTCCTTAGTCTAATTTGAAGGTATAGTACATGATATCCCACTTGGAATTCTCTATCAATTTTCTATAGGCTTGCATGTCTCTCTTATTTATCCTTGGATTCTTTTATCGTTTGCTTGATACTAATTACTTCAAGCTCCATTTTCTTCGATATATTAGGTCCAATAACCATTTTGTTTACTAGGGCATCCTAGCTAATGGTGGTGTTACACTTTCTTCCATATAGAACCTCGAAAGGGCTCATTTTCAATGACTCTTGATAATCATTATTGTATAAAAATTCAACTAATGGAAGGGACTCTTCCCACCTCAGTGGTTGATGCATAAAATTCATTCTCAACATATCCCCTAAAATTATGTTCACCCTTACATTTTTTCCATCAGTCTAAGTATGATAAGATGTGCTAAATCCTAGCTAAGTTCCAAAGCCAGCAAATAATGCTTTCTAAAAGACTGATGTGAACTTGGCATCTCAATATGAGATTATCTTCTTGGGTATACCATGTGTTGTAATCTAGGGAAAAATGTACATGTTTACCAATATTATAGACGTCAAGAATATAACAAAGAACATAAGAAAAGAGGAACAAAAGACATATAAGTGGTGGAGAATCTATGGAAGCACACTACATCTCTTAAAATACAATCAGAATTGATACATTGATGCATACAAAGATAATTAGATCACATTAGGAAAGTTACAGTGGTCCAATATCCTTTGGACCAAATTCTAAATAATTGACTTTAATTATCATCTTAATATTCATCTTTGATTTGTAGGAATTTACAGGGTAAGTTCCTCAGACAGAACACCAAAAGGACACCGCTCACAAACAGATCACAGATCAATACACCAGTATTTTGACGTGGTTAAAACCCTCAGAGAGGGAAACAGTCCACGGCCTGCGCCAACGTGGCAACTACAGGCAATTTATTAATAAAAGAATGAAAATTTACATAAGCTTCTCTCATGCACGGTTAACCTACAAATGACCCTCCATGCGCTTTAAATAGAATTCATGGACCAATCGGGTGTCAAGCCACGGATCAAGTGTCGGTAATACCGAGGAGAGAATGAACCGTCGGATCACTACATATCGTGACCGTCGGATTGTAAGTTACAAAATGTACAACGGTAAAGAAACACACTTTACCTAACTCTATACTAGACCAAGTTGAACTTAACTATTTCCTATGTGTCGGAATATCCTAACATCCCCCCTTAAGAACAACTTGGGATAGGATTGAAGGATTTACAAATATGACACAATAGGAGAAGGAAGGAGGCACTAGAGCCTATCCCCCCTTAGTGACAACTTCCTGAACTCCAAGCATATATCGAAGTTTAGTGAACTTCGCCTCTGTGAGAGCCTTTGTGAAGATGTCTGCAACCTGATCATCTGTTGAACAATATTGCACTTCAAGAACATGGTCATGAATGAGCTTTCTGATGAAGTGCATGTGTAGTTCAATGTGTTTGCTGCGCTGATGCTGAACTGGATCTTTGCAAAGCTGAATGGCACTTTGATTATCACACCAAAGTGTAGTCGGATGCTGCTGCTCAAAGCCAAATTCTGATAGGATCTGACGAAGCCACAAGGCTTCCTTACTAGCTTCCACGGCACCACGATACTCTGCTTCTGCTGACGAAAGAGAAATGGCAGCCTGTTTCTTACAAGGCCATGTAATAGGTCCTGAACCAAGAGTGAAGACATAACCGGCAGTAGACTTCCGATCATCAGGGTTACCAGCCCAATCAGAATCAGTGAAACTAACTAATAGAGGAGTTGCTTTGGCACTGTAATGAATCCCAAACTGTATTGTACCTCGAACATAACGAAGTATTCTTTTAGCTGCTTTCCAATGACTTTCACGGGGGTTTTGCATAAAACGAGCAACAGGGCCAACAACAAAGGAAAGGTCAGGACGAGTATGGGTTAAATACAAGAGTTTTCCTACAAGTTGACGGTATAAGGTAGCATCAAATTCAGGAGAAGTACAAGAGACTGAAAGTTTGACTCCAGACTAAAAGGGAGAAGGAGCTGGCTTACAATCTTCCATGTGAAAATGACGAAGAATATCAAAAGCATACTTGGACTGGGAAAGGGAAATACCCTCCTTGGATTGCAAGACTTGAAGACCGAGAAAATAGTGTAAGTGTCCTAAGTCTGTCATTTCAAATTTCTTTTTAAGGCTGGACTTTACATGGTTTATAAGGTTGGGATCACTACTAGTAAGAATAATATCATCAACATAAAGAACAAGGATGATAAGAGAGTTGCCCACTTTCTTGGTGTAGACAGTATTGTCAGAATAACACCTAGAAAAGCCAGATTCTAAAAGAAAGCTATCCCTTTTGGCATACCAAGCCCGAGGAGCTTGCTTGAGACCATAAAGAGATTTCTTAAGTCGACATACAAGGCTGGAGTCTGTTTGGATGAAGCCAATGGGTTGTTCCATATAGATTTCTTCATGCAAGTCCCCATGCAAGAAGCCAGATTTAACATCCATCTGATGGACTTCCCATTTTAAAGAGGCAGCAAGGGAAAGAACAAGGCGGATAGAGTTCATTTTGGCAACAGGGGAGAAGGTTTCAGTGTAGTCAATGCCTTCGACCTGTGAAAAGCCCTTAGCAACAAGACGAGCTTTATGTTTATCAACTTTCCCATCTGGTCCATACTTGGTTCTGTAAACCCATTTACATCTAACAAGTTTGCGTCGCTTTGGTAGAGGAACAAGATCCCATGTATGATTTGCCAACAATGAATGATATTCTTCATTCATAGTTGCTTCCCAATGTGGATGGCCTGAAGCTTCTGCAAAAGAGTCAGGATCATGATTTACTGGAGCTTGAGCCAGTAAAGAAGAGGCTCTTTCAAACTGAGAACGTGTACGTCGCTGATCTGTAGGATCACCGGCAAGATCACCTGTTGCATCCCGAGTAGCACGGACCCATCTTGGAAGTTGAGGATCCTGAAAAGGTGGGGGAGGATTGTCATCCTCACTTTCATCATCTGAAGAAGAAATGTTTTCAAAAGTAGAAGAGATAGGAAGAGGTGGCACATCCGCCGGACTAGGCTCGCAGGCCGATTTATTTTCATCAAATTTTACATCTCTTCTAATGATAACATTTTTGGACTTAAATGGAATAAGTATATAACCTTTTACATCTTCAGAATATCCAACAAAAGTACATTTCTCACTCTTAGGGTCTAAAGCTTTATGCTTTTCATCTGGAATATGGGCCCATGCTTCACTTCCAAAAATACGAAAGTGACTTACATCTGGTTTAATGGAACTCCAAGCTTCTTCTGGAGTGATATCCTTTAGAACCTTAGTAGGAGTGCGATTTATTATATAATTTGCACAATTAATTGCTTCGGCCCAAAAACTAATACTGAGTCCTTTAGATTGCAGCATACAATTAGCCATTTCCTTTAAGGTGTGATTTTTCCTTTCAGCTACACCATTTTGTTGTGGAGTGTATGGAACAGTATGTTGCATTTGAATTCCATTTTTGGTGCAAAAGTTGATGAATGTGTTTTTAACATATTCTCCACCATTATCAGTTCTTAGCTTTAGAATTTGATGTCCAGATTGTTTTTCAACAAAGGCTTTGAAGGCCAAAAATGTGTTAAATACTTCGCTCTTGAGTTTTAAGAAGTATACCCAAGTGCGTCTGGAGAAATCATCAATGAAAGTTAAGAGATACTTGCAGCCAGAGAATGAAGCAACAGGAAGTGGACCACACAAATCACTGTGAACAAGCTGTAAAGGGGCTGAAGCGTGCCAAG
>APFE030414864.1:2522-13245 GCA_000404065.3 Pinus taeda
CCATCGCACTGTCTTCCACTGTAACTCAGTATGCATCGCACCTCCCGAGTGCATTAAGTGTGATGCATCTCTATTTCTGTGAAGCCTAGGTGCGATGATTGACTGAACTCTTTTTCCATCTATAAATTGAGGGTTTTAACCTTGTTTTCAGTTTTGTTTGGTTGTTTTGCTGCAAATGAACAATGCCTCTTTACTGAAGCTTAATTGCATCACTTAGATCAGCCTCAATTACATTAGGATCAATGAATGTTTTTTGTGTATTTTTTCATCATTTACAATTATTTGTCGAAAAGTTGTTTAAGTCTATTTGTCGCTTTGATACAAAAAGTGTCATAATTGTCATTTTGTGTCGAAAAGAGAAGTGTCATGAATTCTTCCTTCCCTTGATAATCGATTGAAATTTTCTTCATGTATTTGGTTTGATTTGTTTATATTGGAAGTGTCGAAAGAATTTTTATTCAAAATTGAAAAGTGTCGTTTTGAGTCCTCCTTTCTCTTTTGGAGAAGAAATTGTCAAAAATGTCATTTTGAGTGAAATATTTCAGATCTTTGCTGCATTTAGTTTTTCTTTTTGGCATTTTTCACATTAAGGAAAGCGAAAAAAAATACATGCATTTGCATTTAGAATTTTTTGATTTGTGTGCAAAAGATGATTTAGGGGAATGCACTAGTGTGTGCTCTTTGCTCTTTGCTTAAAAGCACTATTATCTTCTTTCCCTAGTAGCTAGGATTTTCATTGCTCAAATAAACAAAGATTGTTTATCATTGTAGGTTGCATCTTAGGAATTTCAGATCATCATCACATGGTGAACCATTGAAAGGAAAACTCTAAACAAGATCAACTTTAAAATGAATTTCAATGAACCTAACAACGCTTTGGAACTTAACGCAACATATCTAGAGGTCTAGGCTAGTGATGTGTTCCCGCGTCATTAAAACTAGTGGTTATCGTTTTCATTGAAGGTTGGGTGATTCCTCCTCCATGATACGACAAGTGCTAGCACATACTTGTGCTTCCCATACCATCGCGTATATATTGGGAGACCACAATAGGCTTAAATCCTTTATCCATAGGAAACTAAGTCTACCACCTTATTAATCGCAATGCACTAAACATAGCATTTGGGAAGATTCACTGCCATACATAAGTCCTTGGTAATTTCTTTTTAATTTATCACCAAGGTGTATATTGTAGTTTTGAAAATTGGTTTGGTAATCCCTCTATCTACATTCTCTAGACTAGTCACTTTCATTCCTTTTCGACTCTTTAAAAGAAAAGGTCCATCTGAGCACTTGTCCTTTTAGGCTCATTAAAAATCAAAGGAGACTAGAGTCATCTTTAGCTTTTTATCAACTCTTAAAAACTGAAAAAGCAAAGTTGTGTCCAAGCATCATTAAAATTAATTGAATTTAGAATAGCATCGTTTTCCCCTTAATTTTTAGTTTGATCAAATAATCCACAATCGTGGAAGAAAGTCAATCAAAACCTCGTCATTCGCGGAGACTAGCGAGTCAGCCATCTTTGACTCCAGAAGTGAAGCCAATCTAGGCAAAGTGGTCTCGTTTAACTGAGTCCAATTCATCTAGTTTATTTGAAACTTTTGTTTCAACATAATCAAAGACTCCAGTTACTCTGATTATTTTTGGCACATCTGCCTTCAGAGAAGAAGTTCCACAGTTACAAGAGGACATTAGAACTGATCCTATTGTAATAGTAGGAACTTCTGTACCTGAAACAACTCCATCTAGAGTTGATCCAAAACCCCTCTCAGTTCAAGTGGAGGCTACATTTGAACCAGTAGTTATTCGAGAACCTCCCTTTGAGACTAAAGTTCATTTACCTAAACATATAGAAGTTGAGTTTCAGTATTCAAAAGGTGTCACCCCTCCAGTATCTGTCACAGTAGAAGCTATACCTTCTTCGGCTCCAGAAATATTTTACAAACATGACGGTATACCTCTTCCACCTGGTCTGATGCTATAGAAGAGATAGTAGAGGATCCCCCATCTAGCACCCCGTTTCATTTTGGAACTGAGATTCATTTGTATCCTTCTAATCCTGAGTTTGGTTCTTTTAATCCTCCTTCATCGCAAGTTCCTGTCGAATCACTTGGAGAGCTTTTGGATAGACTAAACATGTCTAAGCAACCATCAACATCTATTAATATGTCATCTGATGTAGTTGTGGTGGAACCTCCTAATGTTGTTCCTACAATGTTTTTGGGTACACCTGAGTCATATTTATATTTTACACCATCTGTTCCAGTTAGTTATCAATCACTAGTTGGAGTCCACTCAGGGACTACTTTGGCACCATGGTCTGCTCCTATTTATTCATCCAGAGTCCCATCTAGTCCTTCTTATGTTGTAACTCAGCAATTTAATCCTACATGCCATTATCAATTTGGGCAAACCAGTTTTCAAAGACCGATATATCCTTTAAACACTGGACTACCACCATATGGAAAGCAGTATGCCTTTTCACTGTTTCCTCTTGGGGAAGAACCATATGAGAGTTTCCAACAATATTCAGGTCAAAGTGGAATCACATCTAGTGGTTGGATACCAATACTGCTAGAACAACCAAGGGTTGTATATCCAATGCAACCGATCCGACCTCTGTTGAATATTCCCACTACACCTACTATTACAACTGTGTCGCAAACACAAGCACAGCCTGTTGTGTCTCAACCTCAACCTACTCCTTCTTCCTTGCAACCTCAAGTTTTAAGGCAGAAGACTCAAGTCTCTCAGGTTGTGATACAATAGACATTTGTCTCTACAACTCAACTGCAACCTCAAGTTATTGCTTCTTTATCTGGGATGATTCAAGCACCAATGAGTATGGTCAATCCGCAACTTGATCAATCTTCGAGTATTGGGAAATAGCAAATGGTCGAACAACCGTGGTTGGAACAATACCAAAAACCACAATTCTAGCAAACCCAACCTCAGTTTGGACTTGGTTTACAAGCTGAGACTAGATTTGGTCAATATCAAGCCTACCGAGGACCTGGGCAACAAGGCTTTGTAGGTTATGGACAGCTGCATTTTCAAACCAGTTATCAACAACTACACTATACTGGTTATGTCCAACAACCTTATCAAGGTTACCAGTAATAGATGCTTTATGTTGGTATGCAAAGACCTACTTCTCAGGCAATTCCATCTTATCCGGGGTATGCTCCACCCAACCTGAATCAAAAGTTTCCTTTTGTAGCAACTCTAGAATTACCGAATTTGAACTGGCTAACCAATGATCCAATTGCATATGCCCCTTTATCGCTGGTGATTCCTCATAAAATTCCCTCTGATATTCCTAAGTTCACTGGAAATCTAATTGAAAATCCATCAACTCACATAATGACTTTTCATTTTTGGTGCTCATCTAACACTCTAAATGATGATTCGATTAGACTTCACCTTTTTCAGAGAACGATCACTGCTCCAGCAGTGAAATGGTATATTGAATTGCCTAGAGCTTCGTTTGATAACTTCATCATCCTTGCCACAACTTTTCTAACCCACTTTCAATTACCCATCAGGTATGAAACTGGAACATAACTCCTTACCAGTTTTAAATAGACCACGTTCACTCACATATCGGATCATATTCATGAGTGGTGGCATCATCGTCGAATGGTAAAAATGTATGTTCCTGATCAACTTTTAGTTGAGTGGTTTATTAAGTCCTTATTTCCATCTATCATTGAGGATGTGGTGAAAGGTGGAGTTGTCACTGAAGATAAAGTCATTACTCGTGCCCAATATTTAGATTTGATCTATCCTTAGCCTGGCACATTGTACGATAAAATTCTTGATGTTCCTAGACCAGATTTTTACATTCCACCTCCTCCTAAATCGAGTAGGGACTCTCATGCCGCAGATGGTGTGATCGGTGCCTCAAGCACACAAACCGCAAGAGGTACATCTATTCAAGTTCTTGTTGTTTCTAGTCAAATTCAAATGACAATTCTCTTGCCTCAGATAAATTTTGTCTCATCTGACAAAGGTAAAAATCCAATTAACGAGGGGGCAAGAAGAAAGGGAAAAATAATAAGAAGAAACAAGACAATTCCTGTCAAGTCCCTATAATACTAGTGATTACCCCATTACTATTGTAGTTGTATCCCTTATTAATATTGTTGTGCCCCTATTGTCCCCATATTTTTATTACTGTGCCCCATAAAATGCCTCTATTGTTATTTTTGTGGCTTTATATTATTATTGTTAGGTCAGCTGGGTTATATTGTGACTCCTTAGACTCCTATATATAGAAAGGAGGTTTTGTCATTTGAATCATCCAAGAATTGTTCATTTATGTAATGTACAGGAGGTTGCCCCCTCGAAGAGGTTGAATTCTAAGGCATTGATCTATCTTTTCTATCTTTTCTTGAGATGGTTTCATAACAACTGGTAGACCAAGAAAACAAGTAAGTTCACCAAGTAAGGACATGTCAAATTCTTGCTGCATTATTGAAGCAAAATTCTGACTCATGGATTCTTCATTGCTACCAAAGATGATATCATCAACATAGACAACAATAATTAGCAGTTTATCAATTTCAATATTTGTGTATAAATTGCTATTTGTAGAAAAATTTGTGAAACCTTATTGTTGTAGATATTTGTCAAGGTGGTAATACTAAGCCCTTTGATCCTATTTTAGACCATAGAGAGCCTTTTTGAGCTTGCATACGAGTTTTGCATCATTTCAAAGAATGAATCCTTCTGGATGTTCAATATAAACTTCTTCTTCTAAGTCTCCAGTAAGAAAGGTTGATTTTACATCCATTTGATATACTTCGAATTTTCAAAAACTAGAGAGAGCAAGAAAAATCCTTATGGCTTCAAGTCTGCCAATAGGTGCAAAAGTTTCTACAAAATCTATACCTTCTTGTTGAGCATAGCCTTTACAAACAAGTCTTTCCTTGTTTCTAATAACTTCTCCATTTTCATTCAACTTATTCTTCAATATCCATTTTTTTCCTATAACATTTTTATCATGAGGTCTAGGAACTAATTCCCAAGTATCATTCTTTTCAATTTGGTCCAATTCTTCATCCATGGCCTTGACCCAACATTCATCTTTCCAGGCTTCATTTACATTCTGCGGTTCGGTGGAGGATAGTAATGCTAGATAACTTGAGGTCCCCGTAAGAGTTCTTCTTGTCTGTACACCAACCCCTTTTTATCCTAGAATTTGAGATTCTGGATGATTCTTCTGAACATATCTCGATGGAGTGTAATAACCCTATGTAGAATATTCCATTCTATATAATATATCTATATATATATATATATATATATATATATATATATTATATATATATACATGAGTGAAAGAGAATTATTATTAATCATTCCCACCAAGAATATCTAGAAGTTAAAATTAGTTCCTCATAATTGCTTTTATTTTCTTTATTCAGAAAAACCATTTTACATGAGGATAGACATTTAACGGATTCTTGAATAACTAATTTACATTCTTTATGGAAGAGATGAACACAAAACCTACGGGGTCTTAGCTTTTTCCGATAAACTTTTTCTTAATAAAGAAACCTAAAAGGGAAGAGGTTTTAGCAATTATAGTTATCAATTATGCCTTGGTTCTGCAGTTAGTTGAACTCTAATAGCATGAGACCATGAAATAATATGGAAATAATTGCTTATGGGCTTAGCAAAAGGCATTAGAAAAAACAAAAAAAGGTTATTCGATAAGGACAGAACGCATAAACGAAAGGGGCAAATTCTTCAAAGAAAAGTTAAGTGTCCTATGTGTTGAATCCTCTAAAGTTTTCATGGCTAAATTATCTTGTGAAATGCATGATTTATATGGATAGAAGATAATTCAACGTTATTCCTTTAAAAGGTTTAATTTTCATTTTTTTAATGCATAAAAGATGGGTTAAAAAGCATACAAATCTTACATATAGAAAAAAGAGAAACTGTGTTGGTTTATGAAAATAATGTATGAGAATTAGGTGCATAAAGAAGATAAGTAGCCACGTTTCTTTAAAATGAAAGTGTGATTTTGTTTAGTAGATTTTTGAAAAAGGAATATGTACTTAATGCAAATAGTTAATGTTTTTTCTTGAGGAAGAAACAAATATCTGCATGAAAAGTAAGTTATTGTGCTAGATTTTCATAGAAAAGAATACTCATTTCTTTGGGAAGAGACCATGTTGTTTTTTTGTATGAAAGGATTAATTGGTTTTTGGAAAATATTATTTTGTGTTAGATATGTTGTTCTTGTTTAAAAACAATAATTCATTATGATAAATTCCTTGGTAAACAATACTGTAAATAATAATTGTGGTAAAAGCCCATTTGAAAAGAAACATGTATTTACATGTTCTGTGGCATTAGATAAGAAACATGCCTTTGGAGGGATATTATGTTTGACTTCTTTAAAAAATTATATATATATATATATATATATATATATATATATATATATATATATATATTATATATATATATATATATAATATATATATTATATATTATATATATATATAAGTAAACATGTGTTTTCATGTTTCAAAGTTAAGAATATTCTTTCATAAAATCCTGGTAAAAGTGAGATCGATTATACAAATATCATAAAATATTAGCCATGTTATTTTAGAAGTACTAAATGGTAAGTAAAGAAAATATATTATTACATGTAGAGAAAGATTGTTATTTGTAGCATTAAAAGATAAGTAAACTTTCTTGTCTTTATATAACATTTCATATGCATTCTATTAAGAAAAGATAAGATGTATGTATGCTCTTTCTTAAAAAGGAATAACAAATCCAAGTCATTTTCTTGGAAATAAATATAAATTAAAGAGGGTAATTTGTGAAATATTCTCATGGGTAAGAAATTTCTTTTGAAGAAGAATACTTAGTTATGAGAAATATAATAACCTATGCATAGATGAAATGCAAAGAGATAATATAAGTCATGGGAATCTTCTTTGGAAAGAATATGCCTTTCTTGTGTGTGAAAGATAAGTTAATTGTGTTAATTCCATTGCAAGAGTTTGCAAGACTTACATATTCTAAGAAAAAAAAAAAGATAAATGATTTGTGTGTTGCATATTGGATAGTTTGATTTAATTGCATGGTTTAATGCATAAACGGTTACCATTATTATTATCTTAGTTATTATGCACAAAAGAAAGGTTGATTATGATACTTGGTTTAAAACAAATGCATGAGAACTTTGTTATGGTACTATCCTCGAAACAAACACATAATAACTTTGTACATAAATGATAGAGAAAATATGTTGGTTTCTTGAAAATAACTATGTGAAATGAACACATATGCAAAAGCATAGAAACATTAGTTGATTACATGTATGAAGATACAACTATCATGTTAGATATTTTAAAGAGTAACATGGATTTGTAGATCTATTGTGTTAGATCTTTTAAAGATAAACATGGATTTATGCACATGGAAAACAAAGATAAGTTTCTAGTATCCTCTAAGTGAAATGGATGATTACAAGGGTCTCCTTTGGATATGAACATGTGCTGGCACGAGAATGATCATGGTAACAGGGAAATGATGGTGATTTGTGAAAAGGACAAATTATGTTAATATTGTGGCAGATAAGAACTAATGGTCCATGCTAATGAGAACGAGTGCAAGATGGTCCACTGATGGTACAATCATGCTACAAGGATGTAGAGAGGGGTGATATGTGGGTAAATGGTTTCATGGTAATTGTAATTGTAATAGCTTTTAGCTAGGTATGTGGTATTTTAATGGTATTTCACTGTAAACATTTATAACAATAGACAAGGGATGGAATCCCTTGTAAACCATTGAGTGAGGGGTGAACACCCTCACGAGCATTTAATAATAAGATTAAATGTTTACGGGTTTTCACCCTACGAGGTTTCCAGGGTATATCAGTGTTCAATGATGTGATTGCTTATTGTGTGATTTTGATGGTGTTGAATCCTTGATGATGTTGATTCATTATTTGATGTGATAATCATAATGTCAAGTATGTGATTAATTAATATGGTTAAGGGAATCATGAAATGGATGCAAAGTTCATGAGACAATTTAAGTTAATATACTACAACAGTGGTTGTCAATGGTTATGCAACTTATTGTCCTTTATTGCAATTTACTTTATGTACTAATGAAAATTATATCTAATGGTTAATGAGGAATGTGGAGTAGTGATTTTGGATAATTACTTATGGGCAATTTGTGTAAAAAATTCTAACTCACTGCTTTTACATGTGAGGTTACCGAGGTATGTTATAAGTGGTATCAAAGCAAAGGTTGCAGCACTGGCGCCTTTGGGAATTGGTAAGCGGAAAAGCAATTGAGGTATGCCACCAGTGGGAATTAACTCAGGTATGAGTTTAACAATCTACATATTTATTTATGTAGTACACTACTTTTGACATGATATGTGTGATTCATGTTTATAACTGCTTTGAGTAGTAAGTAATAAAGTTTGCTGCAAAACTATGTTCATGACATTAGATTCTTGATGAGGATAAAAGACAATAAAACTTTTGTCACACTTATGAACAATATTGAACACTCATTAAGGAAAGTGACAATCTACTACCAACTTTTGCTTTGCAAATATGGCAATAATAATGATACATTTAATGAACATGATTGAAGTTACAATGAACTAGTTGTAATGAGTCAATGCATGAATGTAAAATATGGGGAATCTCCTTGAATATGACGATATAGTATTTTAAAAAGACATTGTAAGTACCCCTTTAGATGTTGAAAATAAACAATGAGTCAAGTAATGAGACTTGAATGTAATAACTAGTTTTTGATTAAGTCTTGTCATGGTTGCATTAAGATGGTTGGTAGTTGTGATTGGTTAGTGTTGTATGACTAACTAATAGAACTTATATGCATTAATTGAATTTGATTTAAGATTATTACAATTAGTAAACAAGTGATTATGGTAGTTACTTCATGTTTCGGTTTGTTGATGATAATACACTATGGGGAATTGGAAATATTAGATTGTTAACTCAAATATTATTGGCATTTACACATTAATGAATATTTGCATATACTTTTATGCATGACAATATTGTATGCATGAAACTAAAATGATTTGGAAAGTGAATACTTGTTAAATGATGCATATTTATAACTAATGTTGCTGATGGGATGAAGTAGTGGTAGCTTAATGGCAACAAGAAAACTCGTCACGTAAAATGTTGCAATGTGAATTGCAATCACAAATGAGAAATTATAATGTTATATGATATGCATGATTTTGATATTTGGAAAAGTATAATGCATACAACATGTATGTCAGTTGTGTTTCCTATTAATCAAGATATTATGGACCCATGTTGAGCATGGTGTACATGAATGTTTCTTTTGTTAATCGTAGTGCGCATATGTTTCACTATGTAAATTATTGTGGGTAAGAGTGATAAAAGAGAAATTTCACATGTCAGACAGTCGTGGATAGATGTGAAAGATTAGAATTCCTAAGGGGTTGATGGTACTTGTCTACCCATATTTCCTCTCCTTAGAGATAAATGATCTCAATAAGGGAAAAGAGTTTGCCAAGATGGTGAAGAGGGTAAAAAGCGTGAGACAAATTTATTGATTTGGAGCCCATTGGAGGAGGCCCAAAATTCCTCATAGATGGGACGCTGTCAGAGAGGAATAGGCAGGACGCTGTCAAGAGGAATCTTATATTGGACCCTATGTGGTCATTGGAATTCTTGAGCTGGTTGGCCCATGGAATTCCATACTAGACTTAGTATTTCCTTTGTCAAATAACTATCTAGATGTGAATATTATTGAATTTGGTTGTGGAAACCAGTTCCCATGGGTTGGGAGGAGCATTATTTTGTCACTATAGTTCTCAAAGCATGAAAATTAACTAGCCAATTATGTGTTGTGTTAATAATTAATTTTATATATAAATGTGTAAAAATATTATGTACTTCTTTACAGGGAAAGAGTCTTGTGCTTATTAAAGAGTTATTGGCAGTTGAGTTCCTTTATTGTATTACCAATATTTTCAATATCTTAGCAAGGAATAAGACAATATGCACTTGGTGCATTTATTGATCACTTTGATGATTACAGAGCATTAAGTGTGCTTTGAGTACTTTTAGAAGACAATGTGCACATGGTGCAGTGGTTTATCAGTTTGATGATTAGAGCGTTGGTTCTCTCGAAGTATTTGTGGAAGTAATGTGATTGAAATATCACCTAACATTGCATAATTGATTGGTAGTTAAAAGTATTTCATTTGATTGAAAATGTTGTGACTAACATGATTATGTTGCATTTGTTAGTCATATATTACAGGGTGCTTGTCATGGAGTGTGGACGAGTTTCCAAAAACATCCTTAGAAAACTTACAAAAATGTGACCATGACTTTCAAGAGTAATGGGTAAGTGATGGTAAGTTGGTATAGATATTATGTTTTATCTCTAAAAATATTGAATAATGACTTAGTGATGGAAAATGAAACTTGTGTATTGTTGTAGCTATAAATGCCTATAATTATTGATAAAAACGTTATCATTTTTGGTTATTGGTATTATTTTTGGAGATGAAATCCTTAATTTTGAGGGGGAAGGATCCCTTATTAGGTGGTTTATATTGTTATATAATGAGTATAATTTAAAATCTTAGTGAGAGAGGACGATGTTCTCTATAGGGGGGGAGTATGTAATAACCCTTTGCAGAATATTCCATAAA
>APFE030414864.1:13481-38231 GCA_000404065.3 Pinus taeda
ACATGAGTGAAAGAGAATTATTATTAACCGTTCCCACCAAGAATATTTAGAAGTTAAAATTAGTTCTTGATAACTGCTTTTATTTTCTTTATTCAGAAAAATCGTTTTACATGAGGATAGGAAAACGTTTAACGAATTCTTGAATAACTAATTTACATTCTTTATGGAAGGGATGAACACAATGTCTGCGAGGTCTTACCTTTCTCTGATAAACTTTTTCTTAATAAAGAAACCTAAAAGGGAAGAGGTTCCAACAATTACAGTTATCAATTACGCCTTGGTTCTATAGTTAGTTCAACTCTAATAGGATGAGACCATGAAAGAATATGGAGATAATTGCTTATGGGCTTAGCAAAAGGCACTAGAAAAAACAGAAAAAGGTTAGCCGATAAGGAGAGAACGCATAAACGAAAGGGGCAAATTATTCAAAGAAAAGTTAAGTGTCCTATGCGTTGAATCCTCTAAAGTTTTCATGGCTAAGTTATCTTTTGAAATGCATGATCTATATGGATAGAAGTTAATTCAACGTTATTGCTTTAAAAGGTTTACTTGTCATTTTTTTAGTGCATAAAAAAATGGGTTAAAAAGCATGATAATCTTACATATAGAAAGAAAGAGAAACTATGTTGGTTTATGAAAATAATGTATGAGAATCAGGTGCATAAAGAAGATAAGTAGCTAGGTTTCTTTAAAACGAAAGTGTGATTTTGTTTAATAGATTTTTGAAAAAGTAATATGTACTTAATGCACATAGTTAATAAGTTTTCTTGAGGAAGAAACAAATATCTGCATGAAAAATAAGTTGTTGTGTTAGATTTTCATAGAAAAGAATACTCATTTCTTTGGGAAGAGATCATGTTGTTTTTTTGTATGAAAGGATTAATTGGTTTTTGGAAAATATTATGTTGTGTTAGATATGTTGTTCTTGTTTAAAAACAATAATTCATTAGGATAAATTCCTTGGTAAACCATACAGTGAATAATAATTGTGGTAAAAGCCCATTTGAAAAGAAACATGTATTTACATGTTCTATGGCATTAGATAAGAAACATGCCTTTGGAGGGATATTATGTTTGACTTCTTTAAATATATATATAATATATATATATAATATATAATATATATATATATATATATATATATATATAAAGTAAACATGTGTTTGCATGTTTCAAAGTTAAGAATATTCTTTCATAAAATCCTGGTAAAAGTGAAATCGATTATACAAATATCATAAAATATTAGCCATGTTATTTTATAAATACTACATCGTAAGTAAAGAAAATATATTATTACATGTAGAGAAATATTGTTATTTGTAGCATTAAAATATAAGTAAACTTTCTTGTCTTTATATAACATTCCATATGCATTCTATTAAGAAACGATAGGATGTATGTATGCTCTTTCTTAAAAAGGAATAACAAAACCAAGTCATTTTCTTGGAAATGAATATAAATTAAAGAGGGTAATTTGTGAAATATTCTCATGGGTAAGAAAGTTCTTTTGAAGAATAATACTTAGTTATGAGAAATATAATAACCTGTGCATAAATGAAATGCAAAGAGATAATATAAGTCATAGGAATCTTCTTTGGAAAGAATATGTCTTTCTTGTGTGTGAAAGATAAGTTAACTGTGTTAATTCCTTTGCAAGAGTTTGCAAGACTTACATGTTGTGAGAAAAAACAGATAAATGATTTGTGTGTTGCATATTGGATAGTTTGATTTAATTGCATGGTTTAATGCATAAACGGTTGCCATTATTATTATCTTAGCTCTTATGCACAAAATAAAGGTTGATTATGATACTTGGTTTAAAACAAATGCATGAGAACTTTGTTATGGTACTATCCTAGAAACAAATGCATATTAACTTTGTACATAATGATAGAGAAACTATGTTGGTTTCTTGAAAATAACTATGTGAAATGAACACATATGCAAAAGCATAGAAACATTAGTTGATTACATGTATGAAGATACAACTATCGTGTTAGATATTTTAAAGAGAAACGTGGATTTGTAGATCTATTGTGTTAGATATTTTAAAGTTAACATGGATTTGTAGAACTATTATGTTAGAGCTTTTAAAGATAAACATGGATTTGTAGAACTATTGTGTTAGATATTTTAAAGATAAACATGGATTTATACGCATGGAAAACAAAGATAAGTTTCTAGTATCCTCTAAGTGAAATGGATGATTATAATGGTTTCCTTTGGATATGAACGTGTACTAGCACGAGAATGATCATGGTAATAGGGAAATGATGGTGAATTGTGCAAAAGACAAATTATGTTAACATTGTGGCAGATAAGAACTAATGGTCCATGCTGATGAGCACGAGTGAAAGATGGTCCACTGATGGTACAATCATGCTACAAGGATGTAGAGAGTGGTGATATGTGGGTAAATGGATTCATGGTAATTGTAATAGCTTTTAGCTAGGTATGTGGTATTTTAATGATATTTCATTGTAAACTTTTATAACAATGGATAAGGGATGCACTTCCTTGTAAACCGTTGAGTGAGGGGTGAACACCCTCACGAGCGTTTAATAATAAGATTAAACATTTGCTATTTTTTACCCTACGGGGTTTCCAAGGTATATCGACGTTCAATGATGTGATTGCTTATTGTGTCAGTTTGATGGTGTTGAATCCTTGATGATGTTGATTCCTTATTTGATGTGATAATCATAATGTCAATTATGTGATTAATTAATATGGTTAAGGGAATCATGAAATGGATGCAAGGTTCATGAGACAATTTAAGTTAATATACTACAACATTGGTTGTCAATGGTTATGCAACTTACTGTCCTCTATTGCAATTTACTTTATGTACTAATGAACATTATATCTAATGGTTAATGAGGAATTTGGAGTAGTGATTTTGGATAATTACTTGTGCTTAATTTGTGTAAAAAATTCTAACTCCCTGATTTTACATGTGAGGTTACCAAGGTATGTTACATGGAGTCTTTTCTGTGCCTGTTGTATCTTCTTCTGGTGCTTCATTGAATTCTTCTTCTATATCATTTTGATTTGATGCGGGAAATCATTCCCCATCTTCCTCATTGTCATATTCCTTTTTTGATTTCATTTGTTTCGTATTTATGCATGCTTCATCAATTACAGCATCAACGCTTTCAACAATTTTCCAAAGTATTTTGTTATAACAATTGTATCCTTTACTTGTGGATGAATAACCAAGAAGAATTCCTTCGTCTGGTTTGGGTTCGAACTTACCAAGTTTTTCATCAGTCCTTTTGATGAAACATTTTCTTCCAAATACTCTAAATTGTTTTATAGTAGTAGGCTTACCATACCAAAGTTCATATGGATTTTTATTGCTATTTACCTGAACATTTGCTTTGTTGATAATAGTCACGACAGCAAATGCAGCTTCTCCACAGAAGGTTGCAGGAGTTCCAGATTCATCAAGCATTGCTCAAGCCATTTGTTGAATTGTTCTACTCATTCTTTCCACCACGCCTTTTTGCTAAGGATTTCTTGCAACGAAGAATTGCTTCTTTTTCCATGTTGTTCACAAAATTCAAATAATTCATGTCATATGAATTCTCCCCCTTGATCAGATCTGAGACATTTGATTTTTCGATCTGATTCATTTTCAACTAAATCTATGAAAGCTTTAAAACTTTCAAATGCTTCATCTTTATGCTTTAGTAGGCCTATCTAACACATCCTAGAAAAATATTTAATAAATAAAATAAAGTATTATTCTCCACGAGATGAATTTTTCCTTGTTGGTCCACATAAATCAGTATGGATGTGTTCAAGAGGCTTACTTGTTGATCCTTCTTTTTCATTGAAGTGAAATCTGGTTTTCTTGCCGACTTGACATGGTTTTCATATGGTATTTTTTGGGATGCTGATATCTGGAAGATCATGAACTGCCTTGAGCCTGCATGCTTTTCTTATTTGAGAAAAGCTTAGATGTCCCAATCTTCTATGCCATAGCCAGTTTCCATCTGTTTTTCTTAGATATAATTGTTGTTGTCCTCTTTTGAGTATGTATAAGTTGTTTGGAGTTCTTGTTCCTTTGATCATGTTATTTCTTGTATCAATCTCACGAACCACACTTCTATTTGATTGAACACTCAAAAGGTTATGCTTTAAACCATCTACATACATGACATTTCTAGCTTTAACATTTTCTTTCAAGAAGACAGAACCTTTACCTTTAATGACATCTGAAGTGTCATTTCCAAATGAGACATTATTTTCCTTTTCTAAAGCATTATATGAATGAAGTTTCTCTTCATCATCTGTCATGTGTTTGGAGCATCCGTTGTCAATGTACCACTGATTTTCTTGTCCTTATGCATACAACACTATGCCACATGTTTCTAATTGACATTCCTTCTTTCTCCATATCTTGGGATTTAATGATGTTTTCTCCTTTTGAAGTGATGGCTGAAATTTTCTCTTGCATTCATATTCTTCATGACCAAAGTTGTCACAAATCGAACATTCTACTTCATTTTCAAGAGGAGAAAATTTATTATAGGAGATTTTATTGATTCCTATTACATTCCTTTGATTTCGTGCTTCTCTAGTCATGATGGTTTTTGTAAGCAACACATTGAGCAGCCTTATGCCCAAAGTTATGACATGAAAAAAATTTCCCATTAAAGAAGTTTCTGTGATCATAGAACCTTTTGGCATTGTTTACTTGTTGGTTGAAGCTTCTACTGATATTCAATCTTAGATTAAATTGGGTATGATTTACCTGATGAGTAATTTTAGGCCTTTGTTGATGATTGACATACTGTTCACTGGTCTTTGCTACATCAAGATAGTTTCTGGTGGAGGCTGACAGCTTCTGTGATTGAGATGATTCTTTAGTATATCCAAGACCTATCTTTATCAAAGGAGAATGATGAACTTTTATGATTTCATTTAAAGTTTCAAATCCTTTAGAAAATCTAAGATTAAGAGATTTGGCCTTCTCAAGTTCTTTTCTTAGACCCACAATTTCACATTCTAGATTTTCATTGTGTTTTTCTCTTTCAGTGAGTTTGTGTGTCAACATATTGATGATCATATTATTTTCTTCTAAACATATTTTTAGTTTAGTGATTTCTCCAAGAAAGTCTTCCTCTTCTAATGCATCCAAAAAATCATTATTGTCATAATCCATGAGTATTCTATAATCTTGGTCAATTTCATCTTCCTCACTATTGGATAAGCCATCACTATCTTCATGTGTATAGTAACCCCTTCTATTCACAACCTGTTCTCTATTTCCTTTTTCATATTCCTTTCCTTTTTCATATTTATCTTTATGAGGACATTTGACAGCATAATGGCTGACTCTACCACAAGCAAAGCATTTGAAAGGTAGCTTACATCTGAATCTTCCAGATCCCTGTTGAAGCATCTTGACAAAATTTACCTCATCTTCTTCTTATGAATGTGTTCTGATTCATTGTGCTCTTCCTTTTCTTTTCCCTTTGTTGATGCTTTAAAATTGGATTCTTTCATATCTGATGGACCTCCTTTTCTCATTTCAAAGGTAGTTAGGATCCCATGGAGTTGAGTCATAGTAATAGTTTGAAGATCCTAATTTTCTTCTATGGCAGACACTTTTGACTCAAATTTAGAAGACAAAGATCTCAAAATTTTCTCAACTAAAGTAGCTTCCTTTATCTCTTCACCTCTATTCTTCATACAATTAAAAATCTCATCTATATGTAAAAAGGAACTAACAACACTCTCATCACTATGCATCTTAAGAGTTTCATACTAAATTCTGAGAGTTTGAAGCTTAACACGTTTTACCTGATAGTTTCCTTCATAGATTTGAATGATTTTGTCCCATATCTCTTTAACTGTCTTGAGCTGCATGACTTTGACAAATTCTAATTCTTACAGACTTCCCAATAACATATTGACAACTTTGGCATTGGTTTCATATAACTTCTTACCTGTAGAGTCTGTAGGAATTGCTGTTGGAAATTGATATCGGTTCCAAGTGATTTTATATAGGCTCTGGTTCTTATTTTCCAATATACTAAGTTTCTCCCATTGAATATTGGTGGTCTGATGGATCCCATGCATTCATGATTATTCATCTGGAAAGAACTTCCTTCAAGTGATCAAGCTTCTTCTAAAGGACCTACTTTGATACCAATTCTTGGAAATAATACTGAGAGGGAGGGGTGAATCAGTATTATTAGATCAATAATTTTTCCTTTCCCAAACAGATTTATATATGCTACTTCTATGAAATGAACTAGTGTGTGCACACTACTATGATTAGTGAAACCAACATATACCCAGGAAACTTGTGATTTAGTTAATTTACCATGTGTTGATCTATAACCAGTGCATCAGTAACTTATCAAGTAGTGCAGTAAAAGCATAATAAACCATCACACATAAGCAACACACATGAATACCAAGATTTAAGGTGCAAACCCAATGCGGGTGAAAACAACCTACTGTTGTCGTTTCTATCTTCTTTTAATAATAAGAAAATTTGTTTACACTCTTGTACTAGTGCAGACTCATACTAGTATGCGGGCACCCACCTATAGAAGGCTACAAACTTCTCTCATTTTGCAGCTTCTACTGGAAGGGAGCTACAACCCCCTATCTCTTGTACTAGATAATGTGTTCACTAGTATGTAGGCACCAGCCTACAAAAGGCTACGACCTTCTCTCTCTTCCAGGCACCACGTTTCATAAATTTCCAGATTGGATGCTCTTGGTACACAAAAATACACATGAAGGCCTCATTTCATCAAATTTTCATATTGGATGCATTAGAAACTTTGAAACTAAAACTCCATCAACCAACAATCAGTTAATCTGAACAATTAGATCAATGTCACCAGAACATTGTGTTGAACCCAGAATCCTGCATCATCATTTAGAACCAGCTGCAACCTCAAAAATCATGCATCAAAATATATATGCTACTTTATTGAACCCAACCTGCATGTATATGCTACATCCTTTAATCAAACCTATGTATACCTTCAAAACTACTAAAACATAAAACTTCTGAATCAAGTCTATACCAACTAGAAATATATTGAACATCTATTGTCAATTTACATAGCTTTACATAGGTAGTAGTAGAGATCACCCTTCTCACTTATACAATCAATCAATCAGATATCAAACTCCTTATTCGTTCAATTTTACATTCATATCTAACAAGACTTCATTGACAGACAACAGTAAAATAACATAACTGATTAGATAGATCAGTCAGATCTGAAGAATAGGATTTTCATCGGTATACGCTACTTGGAAGAGTAGAACCTGCGTGTACATGTGCTTTTATCGAGACAAACTAGCGTATAGATATGCAAATATTAACTCATAATTTTGCTACTATTCCAGACTTCAGAGAAACCTAGGTCATGACATTTAAAGAATAAAATAGGTGTACACATTCAGATTTGGCCCAACTAATATCAGATCATTCAATGATAAGTCATTTCGGGTCTCATGATCCTGATCCAACATTCAATTCAAGGTGCATGCAATATTTCATATCAAATCACCTACATAGCCCCTGCAACATAAAATATACTTCAAATAGAAGTATTCCTTAGAAACCCTTTTCACTTTCACACCTTGACCTTATGATCTTCTCCTCCTTATATAGTTTTATGCCTTTCTCAATACTTTGGACCAAAAGCACTTAGGACCCATTGTATTCTTGGATGGGATCAAATAGTCATTACTTCGCTCTATATTGTGGGCTAATACCATGGTATTGACCCTTGGTATTGTCTCCTCTTGAATTTCCTTGATAATCCAAAATATACGTGCTTTTCTTCTTGTGAGAGTGCATGCATACATATATGATCTTTTTATTCTGTGAACCAGCGTGTATACATTGTTTTGACTAAGTGGACCTACGTATACATCTTAAACTTATTTTCACCATCCTTTACCTTCAACTTCTTCATTCTGATTAGTATACTTTAGTTCCATCTTCATGTTCTTCTGTACCAATGCCCTGTTATATCTGAATGGTTCTGTTACACTGTGGGTTTCCTTTCATCAAAACTGAACTGATCTGTGAGTGAGTTGCCATCAAGGACAACACTTGTATCATAATGTCGACAAATACCATGTTATGACATCAAAGGCTTGGATATATTGGAGAGAAGGGCCTTCAAATACTTCATGGTAATGGTATGGTAGAAGGTATGTCTAATTTCTCTTTGGATTTCAATTTCTGTGAAAATTGTGTATATGGGAAGTAAAATTAGGTGAGTTTCCCCTCTCATGCTAAGAGGGTGAAAGGGATATTAGAGCTTGTGCACAGTGATGTGTTAATTGGACTTGTGTTGGTTCCATCACTAGGTAAGTCTATGTACTATGTATCATTTATATATTGACTTCTCAAGGAATACATGCATATATTTCCTTAGGAAGAAATCTGAAGTCTTTGACAGGTTTAAAGAATTTAAGGCTCTCGTGGAAAATGGGACATAGAACAAGAGAAGGGCCTTCAAATACTTCATGTTAATGGTATGGTAGAAGGTATGTCTAATTTCTCTCTGGGTTTTGATTTCTGTGAAAATTGTGTATATGGGAAGTAAAATTAGGTGAGTTTCCCCTCTCGTGCTAAGAGGGTTAAAGGGATATTAGAGCTTTTGCACAGTGATGTGTTAATTGGACTTGTGTTGGTTCCATCACTAGGTAAGTCTATGTACTATGTATCATTTATATATTGACTTCTCAAGAAATACATGCATATATTTCCTTAGGAAGAAATCTGAAGTCTTTGACAGGTTTAAAGAATTTAAGGCTCTGGTGGAAAACGAGACAGAGAACAAGATAAAGGTGTTGAGGATAGATAATGGTGGAGAGTTCTGCAAGAAATAATTTGAAGAGTTATATAAGAAGTGTGGTATAGCATGACAAAAGAGTAATCCATACACACCTCAACAAAATAGAGTTGTAGAAAGAATGAACATGACATTTATGGAAAATGCATGAAGCATGCTTAGTGGTGTCAGGTTAGGACAAGAATTTTGGGCAGAGGTGGTGGAGATTGCATGTTACCTAGTTAATATATCACCTTCATCAGCGTTGGAGAATAACTCTCCACAACAGGTATGGACTAGTAAGAAACCCTCTCTTTCACATATGAGGGTATTTGGATGTGATGCATATGTACATGTTCCAAAGGAGAAAATAACCAAGTTAGATAGTAAATTTGAAAGGCACGTCTTTATTGGGTATAAGGATGGTTTAAAAGGTTATAAGATTTGGAACCCAGAAACAAGGAAGGTTGTGTACAACTGAGATGTGGTTTTCAGAAGTGAAATATTTTATTAAACATGAAGTCCTACCAAAGGAACGGGAGAAGATGGATTTTAATATAAAGGAGGAAGAATTAGACTCTACACAAAACAAGAATCATAAGATGAAGAGCCACAAACTATAGCTGTGAGAAGATCAATTCAAGAAAGAAAGAAAGAAGAAAGGTATAGCCCATTTGATCTCTGTTCAAATTTTTCTTTATCTATTAGTAATGATGATCCCAGAACTGACAGGGAGGAAGTGGATTTAGAGGAAGGAAAACTATGGAAAGAGGCCATGGTTAATGAATTGGCATCTTTAGAAAGAAATGAGGCTTGGTAGCTAGTGGAGTTGCTAGTAGGAAGGAAACCCATTGGAATCAAATGAGTGTTTAAGATGAAGATGAATGTAGAAGGCAAGGTGGAGAAATAAAAAGCTCGGTTGGTAGAAAAAGGTTATTCCTAGGTCTCAGGAATCAATTTTGGTGATACTTTTTCTCCTGTTGCCAAATTAGCTTCCATTAGATTAACTGTATATGTTGATTGTTGGAAATTTGATGGTGTATAGGTGGTTGTGTAAGTGTTTGGGAGGAATCCCATGGTAGATGCAGGCTTCTTTGTAGAAAATCCTCACAGTAGCAGGCTTACTGAAGAAGCCATAAAATGATGATTACAATGATGGGCTGGATGGAACTCCATGGTAGTTGTAAGATTCTTGTAGATAATCATCATAGTAGCAGGCTTACTGAAGAAGACATAAAATTATGATTATAGTGATGGGCTAGCTATAACTCCATGGTAGCTATAGAATTCTTGTAGAGAATCATCATTCTAGCAGGCTTACTAAAGAAGCCATAAAATGATCATCAAGGTAGCTATTGTTCAACTGGGAAAAGAGTTAATAGGAAGATAAGTTTGTAGTCACCTTCTATGCAACTGAAGGACTCAAACAATACATTGAACCCTCTACATTGGAAAGTGCTCTAAATAAGCTTTCCAACGATATGCAAAAGCTGAAAAATGGACTCCTGGGTCAAAATGTATGGCTTGCCGATGTTCGGGGACTTGTAGTCCTAAGAAGGTTGGGATATCAGAGGTTGGCATGAAAAACCATTGAATATTGGAGATCAAGGTGTCAACGTATCAAAATAATCAGTGATATCAAAAACCAAAGGTACAGTACATCAGAGAGGGGTGTATCGGAGGTTAGAGGAAATTAGAATCCCAGAGATTGGAGTATCAAAACATCTTCAAGTGAGTAAAGTGCATAAAATTGCGATATTGGTAAGTGCCCATAAGCCTTTAAAAGAGTCGAGGAATGCCAAAAGAAGAATAACAAAGGATTTTGGCACAAAAATAAGGGTGATGGGTTCCCTTCTCTCTCCTCTAGCTGGAGACATGGTGACATATGATTGGCTTCGATAAGCTACAGTGGCATCTCACGTCAGTATGATGTGGCAGTATGACAAGACACATGGTAGGAATATTTAATTGTATTGTGTAGGAAAATGGGCTAGAACCTTGTGACATGTGTCACCACTAAAGGTTCACCATGTGTAGTGATGACATCATATCAAAATTTAGTGATTGGAGGATTGAAGATGTCAGAACTCTATAATAGTTGGAGTGTTGAAAAGTTTCGATATAGAGGGCATCCGATATTGGGATGGCACATGGCCGTAAGATCTCAACGGACAAAGTGATAGGTCACAACTAGTGGTCCTACCCATTTTGAGGAATAAGTAGAAGGAGCTTGATAATCAAAAGATCAAAATATCAGAAAACTGCACTACTGAGAAAGTTGTGATATAGGGTTGCTTCGATAAGGAAGTACAAAGATTTAAATAATGTATGGGCTAGTAGCTGTGATATTGAAGGAAGGAAAAAAAGAGTTGGTAGTTAAAAAGAGATAATCCTATGGAAGCATATGTAATAAGGAATCGAGGACAACATTCGTAACAAAGATGAATTTGAGAGCTTGAAGGAAGAAATTGATTACCTCACGTGCACAAATGGTTGTGGTACATAAGAATAGAATGGTCACCTATGTGGACTTTAAGATCTGTAGAATGATAAATAAGCATGGGACTATAAGAGGAGTGTGTAGGATATCAGAGAAGTAATTTCTCAGTTAAGGAGCTCTATGCAGTCAAACGAGAAGAACTGTGAGGACCCTCTCTATTTTGAACTTTGTGACAAGAAAACATTCAAAATATGAAAGAATAGTAAGTGAAGCCATGAATAATTACATATTGGCATCTACATGATAGCGTAGAGAGACTCTCTTATGCAGAGTGCCTTAGTGGAACAAAATCATAACGACCAACGAAAAAAGTGGGGAAGTGAGGAAATGTGTGAGAGAGCGGTACTGTGAATGTGAGCATCAAAGAAGAGAGTTTGAATCTCCTAAGAGGACACAATGTAGTACAATGGAAAGAGCAGCATGAGCACTATGTGAAGAATTGCAAGGGTAGTGTTGAAGTGCAGTCAGTGAAGAACCCTTGACAGTGAAGGAAGAGCACAAAGGAAGTGTTTCTGTGAGAAGCGAGCAAAGATCTGCTGCAAGTGAGCACAAAAGGAAGATTACAAAATTCAAATATGCGAACAACCATTGTTTGGTATTTTACTTGTAAAATTGCATGCCTCTGTTTTTAGTTTGAAAATTTTATGAAATAGTAGAATAATGGCAAGGCCAGGTTGGTTCCTCATGGAAAGTTGGTGCTTGCTAACAAGAGGGGGTCATTGCCTCCTGTGAGTGGGTGCTCACAAACAAATAGATGTAATTAAGTGGCTACTTAATTTATATCATAAAAAAAAACAAATTGGTGGTTTTTTCCCTCTAGATTTCCACGTGAAAAGCACTATGTCAAACGTGTGCTACTCATGTGATTTTACTTGAATATGCGTGTCTGAAATATTATTAGTTCACTGTTTTGTGAATGAATTATCTCACAAGTTAAAGAACATAAGAAGGGACTGTAATCATAACAACAAAAAGGAAAAAGAGTTTCTGAATTACAGATTCACCCTCCCCTCAGCAATTCCTTATTTCAACAATTGGTATCAGAGCAAAGGTTCCTTCAGTAATAGTTTAAACACTGGAAGGTAGATCTATAAGGAATTATGTCTAGTAAAGAGAGTTAAGAGGCTTACTCGAGTAGAATACCAGTCTTTGATGGGACCAACTATGTTTTTTGGAAAGTGAGAATGGAAGCATATCTTATGTCCTTGGGAGTAGATGTTTGGACTTCGGTACTAGTAGACTAAAATGTCCCTGATATTCCCCCCACTGATGCAAATGGTAAAAAAATATATGGGAACAATTCTAAAACCAAGAATTCCATTCTATTTGGTCTTAGTCAATCAAAACTTGTAAAATTTATGCGTTTTAAGTATGTTAAGGAAGTATGGGTAAATATTAGCTAGAGTCATGAAGGAGATGAAAAAGTCAAGCAATTGAAACTTTAGAATTTCAGAATGAGATTTGAAAGCCTGATAATGAATGAGAATGAAAGCATAAAAGAACACTTACTTAAAGTTGATGAAGTGAATAATATGATTAGAGGACTTGATGAAGAAGTCATGGAAGAGATGATTGTTCAGAAAATATTAAGATCTCTACCTATGAGATTTAATGCCAAAATCTAAACTATTGAGGAAATGACTAACTTAAGGGATCTCAAGGTGGATCAACTGCATGGTACTCTCATAGCCTATGAGATGAGAGTAGGAAGAGAAAAATATGAACCGAAGGGAGAAATGTTCAAATTATCGAGAAAGGGAAAGGAGCACAAAGATCATCAAGACTACTCTAACTATGAATCTGATTAGGATCTGGCTCAACTAGCTAGAAAACTGAAGTGTGGCTAAGGAAAATATAAAGGGAAGTTTCCCTTTAAGTGTTTTGACTATGGAAGAGTTGGATATTTCTCTTTCAAATCCCCTTACAAAGAAAAGGCTAAAAGGGAAGAGGATTTGAAATTTGGAAACAAGTCTTAGACACATCAGAAGAAAAATCCCTATAAGAAGAAGGGGTTCTACTCCAAAGCGGATAGCTCAACACCAGAGTTATACTGTGAAGACTCATTGGAAAATGAGTCAGATAAGTATCTTCTTGTGGCCTTTGAGACAAAATAAAAAAATTCGGGTATTATGGACTCTAAAGAGGAAGAAGATGAAGGAGTACTAGACCTTGAAGGGGAACTGATTAGTGCCCTTGATGAGTTAAAGAAAGCAAAGACGAAAAACAAGTAACTAAAGGAAAAATTACAATGTGCAGAGGAATGTATGTATAAATCTAACAATGAGGATTTTTCCTAAAGGAAAAGCTTGAAGAGACTATCAAGAGCAAGGAAAATCTAGCCCTTCTACTGAAAGAGAAACAAGGAAACTATGAGAGAGTAGAAGAGGAGAACAAGCAGTTAAAACAAGAGCTGCTCAAGTTAAAAATGGAAATGATCTCATAGATATGGAAAGGTGATATTTTTTCTTTGAAGGTTGAGCTAGAGGAGACCAAATGAAAAGAATAAGTTCTTCAAGACCCGATTCAAGAATGGGAAGGTAATTGTCAGAGTCTTGAAGCAAAGGTTGTCTCTCTGAGAACCGATCTTGAGAAGATAAAGACCAATAAGGTTCTAAATGAAAATTTGTTGAAGGGACAAGGAGAATAGCTCGGATATTGAATAGTCTGTTAACACCCAGGTTGTTCCCTTTGACTCTAAGGGAATACGGCCGGGGTAACCACTAACCAATCTTTGGATTACAACTTCTAGCCAACTAGTAATCAGAGAGGGCTCTCTCTTTATGATTTGTCACTGTTCAAATGAAGTTTTTAGGCTAGTTATGAAGTGAATATTTGATTGTCTTTTGTGTTTGGTTGGGAGGATGATCTTGATATCTTTTAGAGTGTTCTCTGTAGGTAAAACTAATCCATTGGGCAATGGGGTCTGTAGCTGTTGCTTTCTTGAGGTCCTGGATTAAGTGTTGCTGGGATTACAAGGCCTGTATGTATTTCATAAAACAAACTGTAAATTTGTGAGGGTGAAGTGTAAACAACTAGCAAGGAGCATTTAAGAATTCCTTACTGAGCTGGGTAGTGGGAGAGAAATCTATTAATTAGGAGCAATTACTTGAATTCCTAAAACAAATAGATTACTGTGATGATATGGTTTGAAAAGTAGCACTTAAGAATTACTCTTTCATTACCATAACTGAAGAAAACATATGAAATAGCTTAGATTGAGCTCAGGGTAATCAATGATTAAGTCCTGAGGCTATTCTTTTTCCTTGCTAATTAGATCTTGAGTACATGGAAAACATGGAAGATACATGAAAGTATAAAGAACATATATATAACAAAGAGTAACAAGAAAACTTATTGAGCCATGGAATACACAGGAATCCTGCAACTTTAAGCCATACACGAGCCAGACATCAGAAACACAATGCTTTTAGAAATCCCATCATCTTTGTATTTAGTTGTCTAAAGATTTACAATAGAGGAATCACAGAATAGCTCTCAAGAGATTTCATACATCCGGAGTCCAACCCCTGCTAACAAATGCGAGGGGGAATATATAGAAGTCTGATTACAAAAATATCTCAGGAATTAAGTCATCTGAGAAGAAAATATCTTCTTACACTCGTACATGTCTTGTAGGTGAGAAGTAATTACAATCTTAAATGAGTTATAAAAGCTCTTAACTCATGTCAGAGTAATATTGACCTTTGGGGCTCACGGAGTCGGTTGAGCGGCTTTATCATAACTGCTGAATGATTTGTTGTGCAGCTGTTACTTTTGTGTGTCTTCTTGGCCCTGCCACCTGTGCTTGCTGATGCTGTTGTTGCGGCCGAGTACCTATGCTGAGTTGGCTCAGCGTCTTTATACCTGCTAATGTATCTTTTGTCCAGCTTTGTATGTAATACAAACCTTTTGCTGAAGAGAGAGATGTGATTACTTAACTTTGATTCAAAAGCAATCCTATTAAATCCTGCCATGTGTCTGGAGGAGGCAGCTGTTGTTTCAAAATTGACCCTAAGGTCTCATCAGCCTCTGTAAATTTATAGAAGTGAGGGGGCTCATCAAATAAGTGTGTGACTTCATTCTTAATAACAAACAAATTATCTAATCTTTCAAAAAGAATTTGCCCTATTACTGGGCCTGCTCCTGAAGATGCACTTGGTGCCTCAGCAATCTGTATTGCTGCAAAACTGCTTACTCTCTTCATATACTTGTCATGTGAGAGTAACCTCCCCGATTCTAACAAGCTGGGGAGCCCTCTGTCCTGCAGAGCCAAGAACCTATTCTAGAATTTATTTATGTCAGCTTGCATATCCTGGATTCTTCTGTCCAGGGTCTGAATTAGGTTCCTCATTGTTAGGACTCTTTTGATTACAGAGATTGTTTCAGTCCTGTTTCCAATTCCCATTCTCACCAGCTGGGAACTTGTCCTGTAGTTGAGCACTTCAATCATCTTGGGGGCGATCTCAGGCATATTGCCTAGAGATTTCCTTGCTCTGTGCAGTTCTTTTCTTGCTCTACCAATGAGTCCCACTTGCTCATATATGGCCTCAATGTACTCCCATTGGTTAGTTATTGATTGTCCAATGGTGGTCCAGATAACTTATTTGAGCTCTGTTGTAACTTTATCAAAACTAAGCTCCTTTTCTAGCTCTACCATTCTTTTCTTCAAAGCTTTTACTTCTCTTTCCCTCTCAGCCACATTTTGCTTAGACTTATCATATTTTTCATTTATTTTTGCTAAGCTGTCCTGGACTTGGCTGAGTTCTGACATCTGAGCCTCTAGCACCTGTATTTCTTGCCTCATCTTTTGCATGTCCAGGCTATCAGCCTGCTCTGTTGTTGGTGCTGAGGTGGTTGGTGCTGTGGTGCCTGGAGCATCCTGCTGAGCCTGTTTCTTTGGAGGGACAGTATCTTGAGGGGTTTCCTCAAGGCTTATTGATTCTGTGGGCGGCTTGGAAGATTGCCCTGCCTCCCTCCTTTGCAATGCTGCTTCCAATGTGGTCTCTGTGTCTTGCAGCTTTTCCTGTGTTTCTATCAGCGCCTTATATAATGTCATCAATAATGCAGTTGCATCTTTTTCTTGCCTCTGCTGGGCAACCTCATCTGTCTGTGGGTGTAGAGTTGGGGGGATCTTCAATTTCTTTTTTATTGCAGCCATGTCTGCATCCCTCAGTTTAAGGACTTGTTGTATTGCCTTAGCATCATTCGGGTCATGCCCAAACTCTATGATTATTTCTTCTAATGCCTTGATTCTGTTATCTTTAGCTTGGGAGGATGCCCTCTCCAACTCAAGCTGTGCTGCAGTGTTGTTTAGGCTATTCTGCAACCTGTAATTAATCAAGGTCTTGTCTGCCAGAGTGGCATAGACCATCTCACCCGTCTGTTTGTGAAACTCAATCTGATCTATGGGGTGGATGTCTTTTGAGAGGACTTCCAAATTAGTCCTGATATAATCTGCAGTTGTTTGTGGTTGCTGCACTTTAGGAGTGAAATGGCTCATGGTCATCTTGCCTTCTTGTACATCAAAGGCAGACATGAGCCTCTATTGGTTTGCAGGTGCCATGTTTAGGAGGTGATTGTAGAGTCGAATCTTTATTGGCTCACTCCTTCTTTTGGCATCTTTGAATTGTTGTTTTATGCTTGCACCTGTTCCCTGCTGCTACCCTGAGGAGCTCACTTCTCCCAATGCTGCCCTGTCTTTCTCCTGTTGCAAGGAGCTGGCAGAAGCCTCCATGCTTGGCATTTCCTCCTCTGAGAAGGGATTTAGCCTTTGCCTCTTCTCTACCGTTTCAGTGAGGGGAGTCTCCCTCTCTCTCTTTCTGTTAACATCCTCCCTTTGAGGGGTCTGGAGGACAGTGGAATCAACCCTGGAGTCTTGCCTCGGAGGTGCCACTGGTGCTGTTTGCTCTTGGGTAGCCATCTGGGCCTCTCCTTTTTGCTTCTCCTAACCCTGTTGGTCTATTTGTTGCTGTTCCTGTTGGGGCTGCTGTTGTTGATCCTGTTGGCCCTCTGGTTGTTGTTGGCTCTGTTGGCCCTCTGGTTGTTCCATCACTTTATCCTTTCCCTTTCCCTGCCCTTGATTAGTATTTTGCACTGCCTCTTGTTGTGTTGTAGAGGATGAAGCGGCTGCTTTTGTTTGAGGATTTGGCAGAGAAGGAACCTGAGAAGGACATTCCAAGTCAGCCATTTTTAATAAATGCCTTCTAGCTCTTTAAACTAGCTCTTCTTGAGACACAGGCTCTTCTAAGGTGTTTCTCCTCCACTTCGGTTGGTTAGTATGTCTCAGGATGTGGAACATGCTCTCATGCTCATAGCTAGAGAGCTTGCATCTCTGTCTTCTCAAGGATATAAAGCCGTTGGGGTCATAAGGCTTCCAAAGGAAACTTAGTTTTAGGCCAAGGCTTTCCAACATCCTATCTGCTTCTTTCCATCCTTCTCTTCTGTTCAGGATGAAGTGGACTAGCTGGATTCTAACTTTAAGCTGTGCCCTTTTTCCTTTTCCTACAAAGTGTATCGGGTCGGCATTGCCAAATTGCCTGAAATACTCCAGGGCAAAGAGCCTCATGGGCACAAATCTGGGCAGCTTGTAAGGGCGCAGCTCACACCCATATATCCTAATCACAGTGTAATGCTGGTAAAAATACCAATCTCCGATGCTGTAGGCACTGGACAGTTGCAGAATCCTCTGCATTTCATCAGTGAGTCTTGGAGGGGGTGCTGTCAAGAGTAGAGACAAGGCTGGATGAATAAATAAGTCTATGAACTCAGAATATGTATATGGTGAATGTGCACGGTGGTGGAAGGCTGAGCTCCAGTATACCACTGATCTTGGGTTTCCTGCTGCATCCGTTCTCTTGATTTCAAAAGAGAACTTCTCATGTTGGTGATACAAAACGAGATGATAAATATATGAGGTGTATCTGAACACCTTCTCTCTGGATAAGTGCAAAAATTGCTCATGTATCTTGTCAGAGATATATGTAGCACAGTCATAACAAATGGGGGCCTTACCAGGGGAAAACATTGTCATCATTACTAGCACAGTTTCCTCTATAAACTCCATTGATTTGTACCCCAGCACTGAGCTTACCATGTATGCTAGGTCCAGGCCCAGTTGATTTAAATAGCCATCAAAGATGGGAGGATGCAGCACTGTGTCAGATTTTTTGATAAACAACTGAGTAAGCTTTAGGATTTCTGCCTCTGTGAGTACCTTGGCTCCTTGATTGATTAGGTCTAGCAGGGATAAAGGAGCCAATTCCCTTTGAGTTTTGAATTGGACCATCTCCCTGATGGCCTCAGGGGTGGTGTAAAATACAACTGCACCTTGTGGGTTGAGCACAACCCTCTTCATAGGGTCATAACAGTCAGCTCACAAGTGGATGAGGTCAAGGAATTGATTGACTTGAGGCATCTTGAAGGTTGGGAGGGAGGACTCCCAAATGCCTAGGATGTCTGTTCCATCTCTGTGCTTAGCCCTGAGCTCATTTAATAAATGAATGTGAAACATACATTTGGCTGGGGCGTCCTCCGAGATTTGGTAATCTAGATCTGCCAAATCTTGCCAGTCTAGCTCTCTCTGAGGAGCATTCAAGGGAGTAACATTAAGGGCTACTGATGCTGAAGGGGTATCCATGTCTATTCAAACGTTTCTTGGGCTGATGAGCGTGCTCACTGAGGAAATGGAATTTGAGAGAAACACAGACTAGCAGGCTTGCTTTACAGCAGAATAGGATAGTATAGGGCTTTTTGAGAAGGCTTTTTATACAGTTTAACAGACCTCCTTTGGCAATTTAGGAGCAGGTTAATCAGTTCATGATTGCGCGAACAGAGAAGGGTTTTCACTAAAATCGAAGTGTAAAATGGGTCCGTCAATGTAATTCGACCTCAAATTGTCCAGGGGAGACAGGATACACTTGGTTTTGTGGTGAAAATTCAATGTCTTGCCGTGTCCAGGTATGTTTTATAAGTAACTGTGAAAAAACCAGTTTGCAAGGAAATGGACGGGAAAATACCTGTTTAGCCAGTAGCTTGGGACGAAAGAGTAGTTGGGTTGGCGCTCTGAGCTTCTGTGGATGGTCGAAAGTTCGCTGGTAGACTGCTGGTCATCGTTTGCATGCAGACAACACAAAGGTCCTTTTCTCAGAAAATAACAAAAAACGCGATGATCCAGATTTAAACAGGAACGCAACCAATTACAGAGATAACCATATACACAAATATGCAACGGAAACAATACTTCATTTCATTAATGGAAAATACTGAAATATGCTTACAATCAGAAATGGAAATAAACTAGCTAGGGCGATGGTAGCTATCTCTGAGAAGAGATGTGTGGGCTACGTGCCTCTGAACTGACTTACAATGAGGCTCGAAGGCCTATTTATTGTTGAGAAACAATGAAAAACCCTTAACATTCTAAAACCTAACCCTAGGAGATGAAACGCCAAACTGTGGGCCCCGTTTGGGGGTAAGTTGGTACATCAACTTCCCGGGGTCGTAACTTTAGCATATGATCTCCGTTTGACGCGTACAATAGCTCATTAGAAAGATCTATTCGAGCACTATCATTATTGGAATGAGCAACATCGGTCCATCCCATGGACCGATGTTGCCCCCGGATTCCCCAAAAAACGTCGTTTAGGGCCTCAAAACGGCTCCGGAAGTTCAGGACCCGAAAAACTGCTAAAAATAGTAAGTTGTGCTACAATTAAGGAAACTGAAAATGCTGAGAAAGACAATGGTGGGGGTCCAGGTGGACTTGGCAGGTGGCCACCAATATCCACCTGGATCAGGAAAGGTTTGGACATGCCCATAATCATGGCATCAAGGAAATTATGATTCTTGGGGCCTCCATGCTATTGATCAGAATGATCTCAAACTCCTAATATGCATTTGGTCACTCGAGCTATTCAATTGTGAAAATAATCATCCTTCAATTAAATAATTTTGAAAAATCTTCCTATTCCATGTCCTAAGACATTTAAATTGCGAGGTTGATGAAATGGTGAATTGAGGAGTAGAATTGGGGGTTGGGAAACTCAAATTAAATGGAAGATACAAGGTTTTTTCTCATTCCATAGTAGAATGATAACAAAATTTCAGATTTGAGCCATCAATGATGGTGTTGAAAAGATCTCTCATATTTGGTAATAATAACTCCTCATATGTCGTAGAGGTGGGTAAAGGGATGCATTAAGAGTCCGCTTGGACTAAGCTCAGTGGTACGTGGTATATTGACAATATTTTTATCATCTCCCAAGTGCTTTGTTTACAAAATTTTGGACAAATGGGTGATTTCCATCACTGAGATGATGGCATTGCATTCACTAGTATTAATTGGGAATACACGAATATAATTTTCACCTTGCGCCATTACAAATTGGTTGCAAGGAATGTTAATGTGACACCTTGGACAAGACAAATTCTCAGTCGACATGAGGATCAACAAAATTCAGGCATGAATGGTTGTGGAGGAGGGAAATCACAAGTGTCAGGAGGAAGATGGCCTATTTATGTTGATCTTGCCGCATATAAGGGCAATTGTATTTCTTCCTTCAGAGTGTTCTTCTTACAGTTGTCTTCACTTAAATGACTTGCTGAGGGCATTGAGAAGAGGGAATTGACAGGAGGTTATGCCAGAGTGGTGGAAGAAAGTTATGTAATTCTTATTCATATGACTCATGGGGAGGATAAACATTCTTACACCTAAATTTGAGATATTGGAGAGAGACAGGGCAGCCAACGCAACACACATAGATGTAAAGCTTGAAATTTTGGAGGTGAGGGTGGATAGGAAGATAATCAAGATGAAGGTTGACAACTTCCTTCTCTGAAAATTTCCCAAAATACACAACTTCGGCTTGCACTGTGCAACCTACCTGAAACTTCGTTCAAGAGCGCCCACCCCTTGTCGGGTCAGGTCACCCAACTCATCGGGTAGAGGAGCCCACCCTCGGGCCACCCCTTGCACCACTCATCATGCCAACTTGTCTACCGCCCACCACATTCAACAAAACTTGTGCCTTCACGTATGTAGGTTTTAACCCCGTATAGAAATTACCTGCATACAGATTCTAAAACACAAAAATAAAAAACGTGAGAGCATAACACATAAAACACATATACACAGAGATTTTCCGCTGGATCCCAAAACCGGGACTACTAGCTTGATTTTTTATTATGTTCCTTTCAATTCTACAATACATATATATACATGTCAAAGCATCCAATATCATGGACTGAAAACCATCGTGCCCAAAACCATGTGCGAGAACCATGCACAGAACCATAGGTAGGTCCACCCACCTAAATTAGGGTAAAAAAAAAACAAATTCCCCAGGGCGCTACCCCAGACCCCGTAGAGAGGGGATAATCGCCCCCCTCAAAACCCCCGCTGCGCATCGACGCAATGAAGCAGGGGCTCCTCCCCCCCTCTAACTCCTCAGGTTAACTAGGGGAGCTAGTCCTAGAAAGAATATAACACAACCCAACATTCTCCCACTTGTTGTTTTCTTTCCACAGGGGGCCACAGGAGAGCTTAGTCATTTATCCAACCTTGCAACATCCATTGTTTCTCTACAACAAGAGAACTTATTAGAGCTCAAAAATTTTGTCAATGCATCTGTAGTATTCTTTAAAGTTTCCACCTTTACTAGCAACACCTTTGTGTCTTCTACCACAAAGTGATACTGAACATCAATGTGCTTTGCCTTTGAATGATAAGCAGGGTTCTTTGCCAAGAAAATTGCACTTTGGCTGTCACAGTCTATCCTTATAGCTCCATGTACTAACACCATACTTGAACACAATATTTGTAACCAAACTGCTTCCTTGCTTGCATGAGTGGCTACTATGTATTCTACCTCTATATTTGATAGTGCCACTACAGATCGTTTCTTACTCATCCAACTGATTGCACCTCCAAATAGGCTAAACACATACCCACCTGTAGATCTTCTCTGATCCAGATATCCAACCTAGTTTGCACCAACAAAGCCACAAATATCCAACACTATCCAACCCTGGTCTTCCTTGGTAGCACAAACCATAATCACTAGTGCCACGCATATATTTGAAAACCCACTTCACTGTTGTCTAGTGCTCCTTCCCTAGTTTTTACATAAACCTGCTCTAGTGCTCCTTCCCTGATTTTGACATAAACTTGCTCAATACTCCCACTGCATGTGCAATGTCTAGTCTAGTACAAACCATTACATACATCAGGCTACTGACTTCACTTGCATATGGAACACAGGACATGTCCTCTTCCTCTTCTTGTGTCTTGGGACACTGTTTAGTGAATAACTTCACACCTACATGAATAGGAATCTTCACCAGTTTACTATCCTGCATATTAAACCTCTACAGTATTGTCTCGACATACTTCCTCTAGTTTAACCAAAGCTTCCTCTTATCCCGATCTCTTTTAATTTCCATGCCCAAAATATAGTTTGCAGCACCAAGATCTTTCATGTTGAATTTGGAGGACAATTGTGTCTTCAAATCCTAGATAATTTCTTTGTCATTTCCAACCAACAACATATCATCCACATACAAGACCAGATAAATAACACAGTCACCAATTAATTTAAAATACACACAGTGATCTACCTTCCTTTTGGTGAAGCTAAGTCCCCATATAAATGTATCAAATTTCTGATACCACATCCTTGGTGACTGTTTTAACCCATACAGAGACTTTTTTTTTAACTTGCATACTAGTTCTTTCTTACCCTTCATCGCAAAGCCATCAAGTTGCTTCATGTAGATATCTTCTTCAAGATCCCCATGAAGAAATGCTGTCTTCACATCCATTTGTTCTACCTCAAAATCAAAGAAACAACAATAGATAAAAGTAATCTAATAGAAGCTACCTCAGCAATAGGAGAAAAATATCACCAAAATCAATTTGTGGCACCTGGGAATAAACTTTTTCTACCAATTAAGCTTTGTATTTCTCCACCTTCCCTTCTGTATTCATCTTCTTCTTGAACACCCATTTACTTCCAATGGGTTTCCTTCCAGCTGGCAACTCCACCAAATCCCAAGCCTCATTTTTGTGCAAAGATGCCATTTCATCAACCATGGCCTCTTTCTAGAGTTTTCCATCCTCAGAATCTACTACTTCCTTCACAGTACTGTGATCATCATCAATAATAGATAAAGAAAATTTTGAACATAAAGCAGATGGACTATACCTTTCTGGCTTCCTTCTTTCTCAAACTGGTCTTCTCACAACCGGAGTTTGTGGCTCTTCATTTTTTGATTCCTCTTATGCTGTAGAGTCTGATTCTTCCTCCTTAAGCTCAAACTTTATCTTCTCAGGTTCCTTTAGTTGGACTTCATGTTTAATAACATCTTTCACCTCTCTAAACACCACATGTTGGCTATACACAACCTTCCTTGTTACTGGGTTCCAAAGCTTATAACCCTTTAAACCATCTTGATACCCAATAAATATGCAATTTTCAGATTTACTATCCAACTTTGTTCTTTTCTCCTTTGGAGCATGTACATATGCATCACATCCAACTACCCTCAAATGTGAAAGAGAGGGTTTCTTTCCATTCCATACCTTTTGTGGAGTCTTAATCTCCAATGCTGATGAAGGTGATTTGTTGACCAGGTAACATACTGTCTCCACTGCCTCTGCCCAAAACTCCTATCCTAAGCCGACACCACTGAGCATGCTTCTTGCCATTTCCATTAATGTCTTGTTCATTCTTTCTGCAACTCTATTTTTCTCAGGTGTGTATGGAGTAGTCTTCTGTCATGCAATACCACACTTCTTATAGAATTCTTCAAATTCCTTCATGCAAAACTCTCCACCATTATCTATCCTCAACACCTTTATCTTCTTCTCTTTCTGGTTTTCCACCAGAGCTTTAAATTCTTTAAACTTGTCAAAGACTTCATATTTCTTCTTCAGGAAATATTTCCATGTATTCCTTGAGAAGTCATCTATAAATGATACATAGTACAAAGACTTACCCAGTGGTGGAACCTTCACAGGTCCAAACACATCATTGTTCATGGGCTCTAATATCTGTTTCGCCCTCTTACCACTAGAGGTGAACTCACCCAATTTTGCTTCCCATTTACACAATTTTCACATAAATCAAAATCTAGAGAGCTATTAGTCATACATTCTACCATACCTTTACCATGAAGTATTCGAAGGCCGTTCTCTCCAATATGTCCAAGCCTTTGATGCCATAGCATGGTATTCTCCAGAGACCACTATATTTTCTGCTCCACTTTCAGGAACCATAGAACTGTTGAACCCATCAACAATAGTGCTACCTTGTGTTGGGTGTGGAGCATGATTATCATCCTAATTTAGAGGTCTTTTGTTTCAGCCGGATGTATACCCCAGGAAGATTGTACACCCCTCCATGCTGGGGGGTGTGGGGGGGACTTGTC
>APFE030414864.1:38484-51480 GCA_000404065.3 Pinus taeda
CGAAGTTAAAAACATATGTAAAATTACCTTGTAAAAGTATAGTAATTTCTAGTCAATATGGGTTGTTCATTAGGCAGATGATCTATTGGTAGAATTTATGTTTAGTTTAGGGTTTTTTGCCCTAGAAGGTAACCCCTCTCTTTGTATGAGGGTATTGTATTGAGGCTGTGGAATATATGTGTATTCTCAGAGCGAGAAGTAGATAGGTGAGACTATGAGAGAAAACATAGGATATTATAGCGGATCTACTGTAGGTTGTGTCTCTTCATTTTGTTGGATAATAGAAAGGAAGGATTGGGGCTATGGGGTAAAATGCACGGGATGAAAACTACCCTCAAAGGCCTTCCTGGGACCTTCGATAGACTGTAAGATTATTTGCAAAAGCTACCAGTTACACACGTGTTCATCTATCAAACATAAATTGACAGGGTATGGAAAGAGGATCACCTTTGGTTCCTTCTAGATTTGCTTGGGGATCTCCGTGCAACAAGAAGAACTCCTTCTAAGCCAGCTCCAAGACAATTCCTACACAAAGGACAAGGCAAACCAATCACAACATGCGCTTCTGAAAACTAATGTAAGAATTCGTAACAAACATGTATAAATATATAACTTAACTACTCAACTCAACAAGCATCAGAGTGAACAAATAAATGCACAATATCACCGACACTTTGGACTAGGGAACACAACTACAGTTCTATATTCAGAATGGAAGAGTGATTACAACAATCCATTGTATCAGCCTTCCTTACCCCTTCTTCCACTCTCTCTCTCTCTCCTTCTTTCAGCTAGCTCCTTCAAGAATATGACAATTCACAACAACTCTATGGGCTATCCTTCCAAATGCTCTAATCCCTTTTGCAATGGCCCTCTCATTGCTTATGTAGCAATCAAATTAGGGCTGCCAAGCTACACCTATAGTTCATTGAGGAAAAAACCATGAACCTTCTCTGTTTACAAGCTTTTTCCCATTTGCGTTCATTCTCAGAATATAATTTCTCCAAATATCTTGATTTTTGGAGTTTCCTTGCTTTTCTTGCACAAATTTAGGGATTTAATATCTAGATATTTATGAGCATATTCATTGGCATGACCTTCTGAACATCACTTAAGTTCACTAATTCTCCCTCTGGTCTAACAACAAGAGTTAGCAGGGTGACTAATGCTCCTTTATTCTTGGTAACAAGCTTTATAAAGTAGGTTGTCAGTGTATAGAGAGCGTTAGTGTGGATTCTGGGCTTGCAATTGTGGTCATTGCTTCAGTCATCTTGTCTTTCACCTCTGAGTTGATTAGGAGGTCAATTTTTCCTATAACAGATGCCCCCTAAAGTATGAGATCAGAGGCAGAGACGATGGCCGAAATACTTTATGAAAAGACACTGTAATTTGCTATCAAAATCTTTGTAGAGAGAGAGATAAGTTTTGGGCGGCAAGGAAAACTTGATACAACAAAGATACATATATATAAACTACTAAAATCATGTCCTGAGTTGGGCATTCCCATGCTCAGTAGCTATGTCAGAGTAATTTTCTCATCTGAGATATAACAATGCTGGCTGCCAATATGGCATAGGGCGGATCTAGTGTCATAAAAAATCATCCTGAAATAGCTGTTTCCAAAGAACAATATCTGTAGCTTGGGAGAGGAAACAAGGCTGAATGATGCAAGCCTCTACCCAAGGTCTTGAGTCCCACTTCACTGAACAACATAGACTAGTACATGTGATAATATGTGTTGACGTCGAACATGCATGAAATCATCTAATTACTAGCCAATAATGGAGACTATTAACAGATGCAAGGAAGGCCACCGATAATGGTGATGGTCTCCATGATGCACAGTGCAAACTAGCGAGTGTGAAAGATTTTTTGTCGTCGAACACTGGTACAATCACTTAACCAAGAGCCAATAATGAAAACCTGTGATCAAACACAAGGTAACCTGCCACCAATGTCTGCAAGCACCAAGGCACTGAATGTGTTTCTGGGTTATCTTCCTAGATAGAGTTTTGAAGTCGATAGGAAGAAACCTGTCGAGAGGTAGGCAATGACGTGTCCTACATCAGTCGACATGAAACCGGATAAGAATGATTTTGTTTTTTAAAGAATATTTTGAGCTTTTGGGTCTAAACAATGGAGGGAATGATGAAAGGATATGTAGGATCGGTTGATAGAGGAAACAAATGGGGACCCTTGAACAATAGAAGGCACGATAATGATTTTAACTAGACAACAGTAGACTCATGAACACTACAGAGTGTTTAAGATACGGAGATGCAATTACATCAAGGTATATAGGCTAAAAACTCATAGGTTGGTAGGGTTCATATTGAGAGGCTATCAAAATGAAGGTTTATCTGAGGGAGTTCCATGTTCAAGGAAAGTTTGCTGCCAAACCATGCTTTTGAATACAGGATACAGTTGTATTGTCCACTTTCCCTGTCTGATTTTTTAATGAGTCCAAATGGGTAAACTCATCGATCTTTTCATGTTTAAAGAGTTTGAAAATGATCGCAAAAAGAACGACTCTTTGCCCTATCTAATTAGTTTAATGAGTCCAGACAGGCAAACTCGTAAATTTTTTCATCCTTTAAGAGTCTGAAAAGTATTTTAAAAAGAATGATTCTATATCTTGTTTGTGTATTTAAAGAGTCCAGACTAGACAAATCAGTGGTCTTTTCATATTTAGAGAGTCTGAAAAGATCGTAAAGAGAGACTCCATGGTGGTCCCTTTGTCATAGTTGTTAACCAGGTGCAACAAAAGGTTAATAGTATACCTAGATCGGTTACTTTTCAATATTTTAATCTATTGAACCTGGATAAAGAGAAACCTTTTTCCAATAGATGTCGACCTCATTTTGTTACGAGTACGAGGTGACAGACTAAACTTGTGTTTTGTTGTGAAATTTTAATGAGCTCAGTAACAAAAACTCGGGATTTTTCATTTTTTTAACGAGCAAGAAAAAGTACCTAAAAGAATGCTTGGGTCATCTTTAGCATGTTTAACGAGCAACAAGACAGCTCGGGATTTTTTCAGTTTAAAGAGCGAGAAAAAAAGTGCCTAAAAAGGATGCTCCGTTGGTCTTTTTTAGTTTATGAGCTGGAAAAAGATAAAAAAAGAGGTGCTCAGAGCATCGCTTTCATATATTTAACGAGTGCAAATGATGAAAAACTCGGATATGGTTATTATTTTTTAATGAGAAATAAAATATCACAAAAAGTGTTGTGACCATCGTTGCATATATTTAACGAGTGCAAATGATGAAAATTCGGGGATGTTTATATTGTTTAAAGAGAGATAAAATATCCCTAAAAGTGCTCTATTGATTGTGGTATATATGTTTAACGAGCCCTACTACAAAAACTCAGAGATGTTTATATTTTTTAAAGAGCAATAAAATGTCTCCAAAAGTTCTCTATTTAGAATTGCATGCATCTTTTATTGTTTTTCATTCCTGAAAGTACTTTCATCAAAAGCAATAAAAAGTAGAAAAAGGTAGCAATTCCTATTATCTGGGTTCATGCATGATGAAAAACCATGGAGAATGGACTACTTCCTCTTTAATTATTTTCAAAAAATCATGTCTCTCAAAGTTATATAAGGAGATGCTTTTAGCTTTCACATGCATCATTTTCACTATTTTGAAGTCTGTGAGAGCTTGCTGGAGCTAAAGAGGAGCAGATTTTCCGCAGACCATTGTAGGAGATTCGGGCAACCATTCGACGTGCCGTCAGTCCCAGGTGAGAGCTAAAACCTTGGTCTCTGCTGTATTAAACCTTTTTTAACAGTTTTATGGGTGGAAATTTGCATATTTGAGGTGACCTAAAGCCATTTTGGTGCACTAACGCCCTCCAGATGGCCAATAGAGAGTGTTAAATGCTCTGTACAAGCCGCTGGAGGGCATTAATCATCCTTGCGAAGCACTGGGAGGGGCGTTAGGGTTGTAGGGCACTTTTGAAATCCTCATGCATGGATTCCTTAAGTGATTTTGCCCCATTTTAACTATTTTTAGGGTTATTTTGTGCAAGTTTCAGGCTGAAATGACTCACCTATGGAGAGAACAGGCCCATGACGATGAGGAATTGCTGATGCAAAATGATAGAGCTTGCATACTTGCATTGCGCTGCTATGGTTTGTTGAAGTATGTAAGGCTAGAGCTAATGAAAGGACAAGAGGATTTACTGAGATGGATCACACAACACTGGGATGAACACAAGCAAGTGTTCAGGATTGGAGATCAGGAGCTAGCGATTAACCAAGATGACATTTACTTTGTGATTGGTTTTTCGTGCTATGGGGCACAAGCAAACCTCACTAGTGGGAGGTCAGATCCATGATCTATTTTAGAGCTGGTATAGATCTACTGCATCCATGGGAGTGGACTAGTCAGCAACAGAGTCCTTATAGAGAGGATTTGATCTCGGTCTATGAGGGTAGTTTTATGGTTGATTGTGTGTTTGGCAGGGTCAAAAAGTTCCCATGTAGCGACAAAGGCCCAACTGTTGCTTGCCATTGATTATGTCCAGCCCCAGATGTTCAACTGGTGTGAAGTAGTGCTTCGCCAGTTGAAGGCAGAATTGATAGCATGCAAGACTGGTACCTAACACAGTTTTGGGTATGGTACTATCATAGTCTCATTTTTCCTTGAGAAGGTACTTGTCATGCGCCCACGGGTGAGCTTAGGTCCCTTTGATCTGAGGGAGCCAAGGTAGGTTTGCTGGTCATCACTTGATCCTCACACAGGAGGAGGACCACTTTGGCACTTCTTCAATGAAGACTTCTTCCAGTGGCTTCGTAGCCAGATAGTGATTGTTGACGACTATGTCTATGAAGGCATGGACTTTACTGGCAACCCAGACTTGATGCTACCACTCAGGACCAATTGGGGTCCTCAAGGTGAAAATAATTTTGATAATACTTAACTATTTTTGCGCTTTTGAATGTATATGTAATGTTTTTTAATGATGAAATAAGAACTGACATGAAACTTTTATGCTTAACATGGATGTGGCGCCAGTACAACTTGCAGGTGAACCTCACTATGTGCGACGAGGTGGCCAACTACTTGCTGGAGGGGGTGATGCCGACAGTCTCCGCGAGGTTCTAAGGAACCTAGACGGTTTGACTATGGGTGTTCCCCCCTTCCTATTAGGGAGATTCCTGCTCATATGCAGCGACACATCGTTGGTGTACCTCAGTAGTTTCTGGTTCCTCTTGGGAGGGTAGCTAGAGCTGTTTTAGCTTTTCTGGAGAAATAGGCTCATTTTAGCAGGTGTTTTGGCGTAGCTATGAGTGTTTGGAGCTGGGTGTTGAGCCATTTTGTACTTAAATCATCTAATTTTTGGAATATTTTGATGTAAAAAACTGGATTTTCGACCTATATATATATACATATATTTTTCGTATTTTGGTGGTGTATGTGTTTTTAAATGTTTTTTGTAACAAATTTTTAACTTTAGTAAATGTTTTACTTCTCATGCATGCTGCTATAATAGATGAGACAAATGTCAATCCAATACATAGTTAGCTAATGAATCAACAATTGTATTTAATTCTCAAGGAACATGTTCATATGTGATGATTTCAAATCGATGTTCCAAGAGTCGTACCCTTAGATAGTTATGTAAGAAGGCTGGATTGTAGATTTGATAATGATTTTTCAATTGCATAACAACTAGCTGGTAGTCTAACCAGACCACCAGATTGGAGATGCCCCTTGATGACGCTTCCATGAGAAGTGAAACGACAGACATGTACTCGACAATATTGTTGGTGGCAGTACCAAGAAAGACCCCACTGGAGAAAAATAGTTCCGACTCGGGTGTATAAATGACCCAAGCAGCTGATGAAATGTGCCATGTGTGACGAATGGCACCATCTGCGTATCTTATGTATGTTAAGGGCAATGAAGACATCTACTTTGCGAGAAGAATGCATGAGACAAGTACTCCACTAAATAAAAAAACAATCCAATCACATAAAAAAAGGTGAGAAAAACTTATGAATACATAAAATTACAAAGCACATGCCCAGTGCAATACTAGGTACAATACTTTTTCAGATAGAGCCTGTATGTGGGCTCCTTGAGTTGGATTCCTTCCCAGTCCTGCAGTTCATATGCCCCTGAGGGGAGGAATTTCGTTATGACATAGGGACCTAGCCAAGTGGGTCGGAGCATGCATGCCTCCAAGAGATTATCCTTTGGATGATAGAGCGATACGAAATCGCCCTCTTGGAAAGAACAAAACCTAACCTCTTTTGAAAATTGGGTTTGTACCCGCTTCTTGTGAGCTACGAGTGCCAAATCGGCATCTCGACGGGTTTTATCTAGCTATTTGAGGTATAGTAGGTGTTCTGCTTTGGAAGTGGGGCCGAGCATGGGTTCAACGATTATTTCGAGGGAAGGAATTGGCCACCCATTTCTTTTTGCCTCGTCGTAAAGTTAGATCTATTGCGCGACAAACGACGGGTTAAAGTCGACCGTTTCCTCATGAGACCAAACAAATTCATCATGGAATTCCTCATGTAGGCAGATGGAGCTTGCAATTTCCTCAGGACTACAATTTTCTCGCATCTGGGTGTCTTCCATGATGCCTGTTGTGACAGAAATATCTATGGGGAATGACCTGGAAATTTCATCCATATTTTCTTCCACCCCAAAAGTTTGGATGCTTGTATAGGGTGGGGAAATGATTTCATTCATGTCAGAGGATAGGACTAGAAGAGGCATCATGTCTGAATCAGATGTCAGACCCCAAATATACCAATCTTCCCAATGTTGCTCTCCAAAACTCGTGATTTCTTGAACGACTTCGTCCATAGATGGGAGTTGATCGCAAGGATCTAAAGGAGGAACGGTTATGGGAAGGAGGGTGGTACCGTCGGTGATGGACAACATGACAAGGGATGTGGATGTAGATTGAATGCCTTGGTAGGCTGTTCTAGCTGGTGATAGTGGCATCTAGTCTCCGAATGTGTCAAGGTCTAGGCGTCATTAGGATCCAGGGATTGGTCAGTTCATGAAGAATTGATGAAAGCATGTTGACTGATTGTGGAACCTGCGGTGATGGAAGAGGAAAACAACCCATTAGGGAGGAAGCCTTCAACAGACCAGTACCTATACTGGAAAAACTATTAGTTACACCTCCTACTAGGGGTATGGAGCCACTTGGTAATGGTGAATAATCGAGGGTGCAGAAAGACAACTGATCCACTGTAATGACCTTTCCATCCATTGGAAATAGGATGATATGAAAGACAGTGGATACGATGGCCATCATGGCATATGTCCAACTGTGACCCAGCAACAGATTATATTTGAGTTTCTTGTCCACGACTTCTACGTCCACCGTTACTGTTTTCCCAGCCAAAGTGATGGGAAAATTGGCTAAGAATCCTTTTGGGACAAAGGTGTGGCCGTCGAAAGAGTTAAGGGAGTTCGACAGCGGGGATAGGGTTGGGGAACCCAAGGCAAGCCAACATGAAGCCAACATGACGCAGGTTGAAGCACCTTCATCGATGACAGTTCGATGTATACCTTTACCTTTCAAAGTGATATGCACCTGAAATGCAAGCTGGTGGGAAAGGGGAGGTTTACACTTGTCCATGTTGAAAATAGCAAGCATGGAATCCGTAGGGTCAATACCCCCGATAGTCGAAAGCAAAGCTTTCCTTTGGCTGGGGCATGTTTGTAATACTTCGAGTGCTAACATAGCCAATGGGGCTTGCTCTAAATCCTCTACGATGTTGTAGTGTTGGGAAGCACATGCAGATGTATTGTGCATTGTGCGTTGAAGTACCCTCTTGGGGGGTCAAATTACAAAGTCCTCAACTGGCCTTTTGATATGCAGATCATTGGGCGGTGATGGGTTTTGACCTGCGGATGGTTCTGCTGCTGGAGCGACAGGGGCTCCATAAGTTTTGGCTCTAGTGGCTAGTTCTACCATTTCAAATGTGTAAAAGGTAGAACTTGCTTCACCAGCTGAAGGATGTTGCGCACTGTTGTTGCCCCCTGGCGTGGGTTGTGGTTGGTCGGCAACAAGATTTTGCTGTTGTTGAGTAGGAAAAGGATTTCTAAGGATAACAAGTGCCTTACCAGAATCTTTCTTAGCAACGTAATCCATGCATTCTTGAAGACACGGACAACTCCAGGTTACGTGTTCTTCAAGACAGAGTTTGCACAAAAAGTTGGTGCCTTTATCCTTTTCCGCATAAGTAGGTGCAGCGACCTTCTATTTTGGGTTGGGCCGCTTAGATGACTGCTCCTCAAAAGGAGCGGTCTTGTTCTTATTCTTCTTGTTCTTGCCATCAAATTTCTGTGTAGACTGTACAGAGTTAATCGCAGTGGCAGGAAGAACAGTCGATTTGGTAGAGAGGTCCACTGCCAGCTTGGCAATGGAAACATTGAGTTGTTTTACGGTGACCCTGGAGGTTATGCCGACGATCCTGTCGGCATGCGCTCCAGGGTGCTGAGTGGTGGGAGGATTGGGGTTACCGGGAGCATAGGGGATAATGTCGTAGAGGGTACCAGACTATGAATAAATCAAATCTAAGTGTTGGGCACGATGTATGGATTGGTATTCTATGACCACACCACCTAGAGCGACATCTCTAGCAATTTGTGGGAGTAACGACATACAGAACCAATCCATTAAGAGAAAATCAGAGATGGGAAATTTGACTAACCTCTGCCTACGTCTCCATTCATGGATATGATCAGAGATGTGGCTGGCAGTATCCTGACGAAATGACGTAAGGAGCTCTATCTCTGTCTCATAGCGGATAGGTAACTGAAAGTGCTTTAGGAACTCCATTGCTAAAGCATCAAAGGTATTCACTTACGCACGTGGTAACTCAATATACCACTTTGTGGCATTACTAATGAGGGTGCAGGGAAAAAGACATAAACGGACATTATCATCCACCATAGAGTTAGAAACACACCAGAGATGGTAGGTGGTGACATGAGTGCTCGGATCCTCCCCTTGTTTTCTGTCGAACTTAGGAATGCTCGTCGTTATTTAATTTAGGATCGGCGACCATTGTAAGTTGTGCTATATGGGGTTGTTTTTCAACTTGTACAAGTCAGGAATATCCAACATTGACAAAAAAGGAAAATTTTTGGGTGCGGCCTTCTTAGACCATGGTGATGACGGATGACTTGAGGAGCTCTGTGCTCCTCCCATCGTTTGGTTCCCCATGGTATACATGGGTTACGTGGTGTAGCAGTTGCTTTGCGGTATGGTGTTTTAGAGTGGATTTCCATGAGGATTTTAATACTGGGGTATGAAGTTGCCCCTAGTATAAGCAGTTCCCCCTTGACTCATCTGAGTTTGTGAGTAGGGTGCCCCCATGGATTGGGTGGGAATCCCTTGTGGATTTCCAACCGACACAGAACTAACCATATGGAATTGATTGACAGAGGGAACAGTCATGTCAATCAACAACTATCCATGCATGCCTGAGAATGGTGGGGGAACTATGAAATTCCTGGTCGGCATGTGCATATTAGGAACTGCCCCAGATATTTGAATCTGGGGGTGGGAACTGTACATTGGCGGCCGACCTTGTTGTTGGTAAACTGGAACCGCGCCCATAGCGCTGCATTTGAGTGTTATATGGAACACTATATGTGGCACTAGTCAAAGATATGATTTGTGGCACCATAGGAGTGGAACGTGGCATCTGCTGGGTTCCACTTATAGAGGGTGTTATGTGAGTTGCAGTACCTGGGACAAACGGGATAGTGGGATTCCACATTACCGGTGTTGTGATGATCGTCAATTGGGGAAGTGGTAGAGGACCAACAATGTCTCTATAATTCCGCAACCCTTGAGGCGTCGACTGGATAGATGGGAAAGTTCCACCTACTGAAGAAGGAAGTACAGGTACCATGGGAGTAACGATAGGTTCCAACAGATCTGTAAGCGGAGTGTTAAAATGAGGAAGAAATCCTTTCATGAAGAAATCCTCTAGCAAAATAGAATCGTTAGTCATCCACACAGATCCTGTGTGCAATTTAGGAGACTGATTCCTCGAAGATGAGGAATCCGAGTTAGTGGAACTCGGCGGATCTTCCACAATGAGTGGAGGAAGTCCTAACAATCGTATGGATTGATGATGAGGACCGGATGTAGCCATAGTGATTTTTAAGTTTTATCAGACAAATTTTAATGTGATATTCTTTAAAGTCTAAAAAACAATAGCACTTAGGTACCTAAAAAGAAAAAATACACTAAATATGTCCATCATCAAACAGAGGGAAAATACCTCGTCTGATAAGCACCGATTAGTGGAGATGAAACCCAGTCTCTCAATGAATAACAGAGAAGGATGGCCAAATGTATGGTTACAGTTACTTTTGAGCTTCACCAGAACCTTAGATTATGGGGCCAAGTACTCTCATGAAGACGAGCACCCTCCCAAAAACTGAAGACAAAGTAGATTCGTCCATTTTAGGTACCAGGATAGCTCGTCCCAGTCACCTTAGGTAAGTACCTAGAATTTTTGGCCACTAGAGATACCTCAAATCACAGGCATTACCAGGGGGGGACAAGTCATAGATAGCATGCTGTGTGGGAAAGATACCTGAGTCCTCGACTCAGTTCTAAAATCCCCGAAGGGACCCCCAATACACAAAATGCCCAAAGGAGTTGTAAGAGAAGGTGGGCTACCTTCAATTACAGTCCGATGTTGTCTCGTATTTCGCTTCGCTTTTAGTGGAGTGGTCCTGGTAATATGAGTGCAGAAGGATTTTTCACTCATTAATGACACTAGTTTTGATTTTCAACCTTGGGCAGTTCACTCACATGCATATCCCAAGGTCCTAATCTACCTAATGTTGGTTTGCTCAAAAAAGAGTAACTGATTGATTTTAAAGTAAATATTAGTGTACTTTCTTATTTGTCTTCGGTAGGGGTGTTGATGTATGAATATGATGAGACTCTCGACTCAATAAACCATGCAGAACAATACTTTGAATTTTTTTTTTTCAATTTCTTATGCAAACAAGTCTTATTCTACACATGTATCTTTTCACATATTCATGGATTCGTCAGTGCATCTAAAGTCATTCAACACTTGCATAACCGAAAGTTTCTTTTCTCAATATTCCCTAACAACTACTAAAAACCAAAATGAAGCAGCCTACAACTATTTCGATAGAAGGAACAATACAGTTTATCAACTTTTCTTTCAAAAAAAAAAGTCTTTTAAGAAAGAAAAAATGAAACATTTTCTTAAAAATAAATTTTCAAGACACAAAATTTGTTAACTTGATACTTTTGCAAATCTTACTTTAGCCCCTGAGACAAGTTTCCTCCCCTTTTGGTCCACAAAATCTTCTAAAAAACGTGGAAATGAGTAATTAATGCTCTGTCTCTTTGTAAACAGAGAGTTAGTTTGGCCACTAACGCTCCCTGTGCACAGTTAGAGAGCTTTATAAAGTTCTGTGTAGACTAGCAACTTGCGTTAGTGAGGGAAATAACTCAAAAAAGGGCTATTTAGGATCAGTTTATGAGGAGAATGCAACTTTGCAGGATGCAACAAGATAGATGGTGGATTAGAAAAGGATTTGAAGAAACGGGAAGCTCATAGAAAAAAGATAAGAACTGAGAGGAGTCCAAGTTAACTGGGAACTATGGGGTAAAATGCACGGGATGAAAACTACCCTCAAAGTCCTTCCTAAGACCTTGGACAAACTGTAAGATTATCTGCAACTGCTACCAGTTACACACATGTTCATCTATCAAACATAAATTGACAGGGTATGGAAAGAGGATCACCTTTGGTTTCTTCTAGATTCGCTTGGGGATCTCCATGCGGCAAGAAGAAATCCTTCTAAGCTAGCTCCAAGACAATTCTTGCACAAAGGACAAGGCAAACCAATCACAACATACACTTCTGAAAACTAATGTAAGAATCTGTAACAAACATGTATAAATGTATAACTTAACTACTCAACTCGACAAGCATCAGAATGAACAAATAAATTTAGAATATCACTGACACTTTGGAGTAGGGAACACAACTGCAGTTCTATATTCAAAATGGAAGAGTGATTACAACAATCCGTTGTATCAACCTTCCTTACCCCTTCTTCCTCTCTCTCTCTCTCCTTCTTTCAGCTAGCTCCTTCAAGAATATGATAGTTCACAATAGCTCTATGGGCTATCCTTCCAAATGCTCTGATCCCTTTTGCAATGGCCCTCTCGTTGCTTATGTAGCAATCAAATTAGGGCTGCCAAGCTCCACCTATAGTTCATTAGAGAAAAAACCATGAACCTACCCTGTTTACAAGCTTTTTTCCATTTTCCTTCATTCGCAGAATAGAATTTCTCCAAATATCTTGATTTTTGGAGTTTCCTTGCTTTTCTTGCACAAATTTAGGGATTTAATATCTAGATATTTATGAGTATATTTGTTGGCATGACTTTTGAACATCTCTTAATTTCACTAACACTCCCTGTTGAACTGGTAAATCCCCTCTGCGGACAGAGGCGATCCCACTAGCCCAAAACGGGTCTAGCAACAATCACACCACGCTACACGCAGGTTCCTAATTGCATAAATCAGAGATCGATTATGATGATCTACCTGGAATCCAACGCTAGTAGTTGTAGAAGAAACGCCGCTCCCATCCCTTCGCTTTGGCTGGTCACAATCCTTACGCTCCAAGTAAACGGACACCTGCACAAGCAAAGAACGATACAGACACAAGCGTAAAATCCAGTATATGCAATTATATATCAGTCAGAAAAGACATAACTCAAATACCATTGAAAGACACATGAGTGGAACCATAATGATAGTCGTTCATTAATCAGTAAAAACAAAGAAAGATTAAAACCAAAGGGTTCTGACGTTGAACCTCCTCTGACTGGGCAAGCAGCTTTTGCAAAGTGACCTCTTCTCTCTCAATATTTTGGCAGCATAACCCCTCTATAATTCTCAATTCTCACTATCAATCCAGCATAAACTTGGCACTCACAATA
>APFE030414864.1:51490-65812 GCA_000404065.3 Pinus taeda
GGGAGATGATGTAATCAGCTGACCTTGTTCCTTTAGGTAGTGAAGCAACACTTTTAGGGACTTAGGAGCCCTTAGTTTATGGACATTTATGATTGGGGTTGCAGTGCCCAAAAATGTCTATAACAGTTGCCCCCTAAAGCATAAGGTCGTTAATCTTTTGATGTCGGGTGAAATGCTTTACCATGAGGATCTGAAGTTTTTTCGAGCTGGGAGGTGACCTGTAATAAGATAGAATACACTACATTATCTTCATAATATTTTTCATGATCTAGCTAAGGCGGACATTCCCATGCTCAGCTTTATAAATTCATTTTCATGTACATAGGACAGACAATCATCTGTGTAGTAGACTGATGATTCGGACTCATCATCCTTTGATTTGGATGATGATCTATTCGGTAATGATGTACATTTGATGTCTTTATATTCTTGAATATATCGCAGCCCTGATGGATGAAACTAGATTCGGGGTCTTCAAAACTTGTTCAATATTCACTCAGAGTACAAGTCGATCCATGTGAAAAATGTTCTGGAGTTGAACATGGAAAGGCATCGCCTGATTACCATCCAATGATGTAAGTTGTTAACAAGCACGACAGGAATCACCAACAATGCCAATGACCCTCAAGGTACTACAGTACAATTCACGCGGTGTTAAAAAGGACTTGGCATCAAAAACCACGCATAATATCTCGGTCGAAGGCCATTAATGTAAACCTATCGCCGAAAGTGAGAAACTTGCCATTGAGGCATGCAAGCTTCAAAGTACTGAACGGGTTGTTCCTAGGTCGACTTCTTGGATAATGAGTTGATGTCGACAAGAAGTGACCCATCGTAGGAGGGCCTTAATGAATCCCACATCTACAACATGGAACGAAGCAAATGATTTTGGAGGTGAAAACGATCTAATGATACAGGGTTTAGGGTGGCGGTCATAAAAAGAATGGAGCGTGAATGTATTACAGCAGGTGAGACACAGGTGAATTCTCTGAATGACTTCTCTTGAACATATCGGCGACATCGACGATGGATTGGTAGAATTGGCCCTAAATATGGATGGTGTGACGGACTAATGGTGATATGACCAGTGAACAGAACAACCCAACCCGACTCGGATGCGGAGAGAAAGTGTCATGTTCAAGAGCGACTTGCTACCAATAAACTTTTTTCAAGTTTTCTTCCCAATTTTCCATAGTCATTGCTGACCAATACCTCTTTATTTTTGTCAAGCTTGAGGAGGATAACATATGCTTGTTCTATAATCCGCCCTTTGGGTGAACCTGTCACTATATTTTAGTGAGCCTAGCAACAATGAAACTCGTTCTTGTTCATTTGGACGAGTTTGTTGCTATTTGGTTTTAACGAGTTTAACGAAAAAGATAACTCGGTCCTTTTCAATTTTAGATAGTCTGAAAGGGACAGAAAGGAAACTCCAAAGATTCTTTTTCATCATATAATCCCTTAAGTTTGAAAAAACATAAAATAATATGAAAGGGTGAATGTTCAGTAATTTTAACGAGCCAGACAAGACAAGCACTCGATCTTTTTGTGTAATAATCCCTCAAGTCCAAAAAGATTAAAATCTAGAGGAGGGATAGCACTTCTGATGACTTTAACGAGCCAGAGAGGCTAATTGCTCGCAATCTTTTCATATTTTACGAGTCAGTTGAAAAGATCTTAAAGGAGATTCGTTTTTCGAGGAACGAGTGATGATTTCGGGTAGCAGCTGATTCTAGGTAAGGTTTGGAATTTTCCAATCACGGTAGTGTCACAAGGATGGCTAATAGAATCACTCTTCACAGATGTTCCTCAAAAGGGTAAAAAGTCAAATGGAGGTGAATGATCGGCTAAAAAAACAGAGCGGAGGTGATGGTGAGAACACAACCAAGGTTCAAAAGATGATGATAATGCATTCAAAATGGTTATTTACCAGAAAATTGGTTCATTTTTAAATGAGCTTAAACTCTAGGGGAAACATTTGCTCATTGCTTATGTTTATTTTTTAACGAGATTGAATTTCATGTTAAAACTGCTCATGCCAGTCATATAATAAGGATATCTAATCTAAGATGCCATTTTTTATGGAGCTTGCACCTTTTAAAGCTTTGCCCCAGATCCTTTCTTTATGCAAGCTAGGAAATGACCAACCTTATGAGTTTAAAGGGTTAGAGGACCTACAAATTTAAAAAATAAACGGTCGCTCTTCACTTGCATGCAAAAAGGTTTGCATGCCCCCAGGTATAGCGAAAAAATTCTAGGTTACCATATGAAACTCTCCATCTGCATCGTAGATAAAATGCTTCCTTAGCGATATCTACCGAAATAGACAAAGGTGAGTGGCGCAGTCGCCTCCACTAACATAACTTTGACGAGGGAATATTATTCCAATCTAATCTCATTTTCCTAAACGGACGAGTGTGTCAAACTAGTCATATATCCTCTATGGAAACCTACTCTGTACCCAAGGTTTTCTTGCCGAAACAAACCAGGGTGCATGCCCCCTGGGTTTCAGTCATATCCTCCTGTCAGGTGGATGGACTAGAGATTGATGAGACATTCCTTGCATGAAAATACCATTTAGGGATGGCATTTGACTATTTGCTATGTGTGAATCGGGGAATGACAGTTGGTCAACGAGCTTGACCACTCTGCCTTCGTGCGGAAAACACATTACCCTAAAGAGTGAGGAGATGATGGCTCCCATGCAATAATTATAGTCACGCCCAAGGAGTAGATTATAATCCAGGGGTCCTTGGACTACCATCACGTTCATATGAACGGTTTTCCTTCTCAAAGTAATGGGCAAATTGGGAAGGATCCCTAACGATCAACTGGTTCCTTTGTCAAAGCCTGTCAGATTTCTCATTTCAGGCAAAAGCGATGGCGAACCAAGTGCTTTCCAAGAAGTTGAGGAAAGGATACTCACAGAAGCCCCTTCATCTATGATGGTACCAGCCATGACCATTCTGTAAGCTTGTACAATGATTCAGAATGGTACACTAGCTGGTAAATAGGGTCTTCCTAGTAGATTCCAGTGGAAGGAAACGACTAGGTTGCTTGGAGGTGGGGCCGAATAGATGGCTAGATATGACTCTGATGAAATTCCTTCTTATGGTAAAGGAATGGGTAGACTGCCCCCAAGTTCATCGGAGTCTGTGTTTACAAAAAGAATTTGAACGGTGTCGTTCTCTTTCTCTTCGGTGACAGTATCATTCGAAGACGAACATTATGAAGGCAAGACCGGGTCAACTGCCGCCTCGACCTTTTGAATTTCGTCTGGTATGGATTCAGAGGGTTCATTTTCAATGATAGATGTTTCGACCGACCACAATGGCATTCCCGCTAGATTTTCAACCAGTGGTGGACTTGGCAAGAGTTTCTTATATCCAAAAGGGCGTCGTAGCAGTGAAGAAGGACAGTCATCCAAAACTCTTTTAGCTTCGTCTAGGAAGGGACAACGGTGGACAGCGTGATCACCTTCACACAATTTACAAGGAAATTTGTGATTCCTTTTCTGTCCAGATACTTCACTTTCACTGGTTGATGGTGTGCTTTCAACATGATCATCAGAGGTTGAGGACACTGGATTATGCAAATGAGTAGACTAGTCCCTTAAGATTCGAGGGATGCAAGGAAAATCTCGATGATAGTGGTCTCCATTGCAAATGACAAATGGAGATTTAGGTTTAGACGGTGAGGTGTGAGGATTTTTGCTAGACGACTCATGGTTGCCCCCTTTCGCTTTTGGTTCCTTCTTCTTCTTTTCTTTTCTCTCTTTCTGCTTCTTCTTCTTCTCAGTTACTTGATATTTAGCTTTACCAGCTTTATCAAGCGAAGACGAAGGAGGAGAGGGAGAAACAAACAAAGTAGAAGGCTGGGGGGTAACTCTAGTATCATCTAGTTGCTAACTTGACTGTTCAGGAATTACAATATTCTGAACGACAGAGGTAGAGAAGAGCCATACGGGCAAACCAATAATCAACCCTGGAATTGACAATGTGGCCATATGGGGTGCACCAACATCTCCCCAAGAGGAGAAAGGACTAGAATTTCCTCCAAGAGTAAATCCTTGGTTGGTAGAATCCATTTTTCTCAACCTAAAGACCAATGAGGGAACTTGTGATGTTATTCCTATTAAAATAAATTTTAGATGCTTTGACACAACTTGTTTTTTCAATTTTAAAGAGTCGAGAAAAAACAAAAGATGACTCTAGTTTCCTTTGATTTTTAATGAGCCTGAAGTGACAAGTGCGCAAATGGACCTTTTATTTTAAGGAGTCTGAAAAGGAATGAAATATACTTCTCTGGAAATCTAGGCAGAGGGGATTACCAAACCAATCACAAAACTGTAGAATACTTTTTACGGTACGACAGTCAATCTTCCCGAATGTTGTGATCAGTGCATTGCGATCGATAGGGCGGCAGACACGGCTTCCTAAGGATAAAGTATATAGCCTATTGTGGTCTCCCAATATATACTTGATGGTACATGGGAGCACAAGTCCGTACTGGAACATGTTGTCTCAGAGTGGAGGAATCACCCAACCAACAATGAAAACAACAGTTACCAGGTTTTACGACACCAGAATACATCTCTAGCCTAGACTTCTAGATGTTGTGCATTAGGTTCCAAAGCGTTTTTAGATTCATTAAATTTATTTTATATTTGATCTTGTTTAAAAATTTGCCTTTCAGGTTCACTTTCTGATGTGTATACAGTTCCTAAAATGCAGTCTAAGATGATAAACAATTGTTTAATCTTCTTTTGGCGATGAAAATCCTAGCTACTAAGGAAAGAAAGTTGAGAGTCTTTCAACAAAGAGCGCAGAGCACACACTAAATGAGTTGTCCTAAATCAAACCAAGAAGTCTAAATGCAAATGCACATGCATGTATTTGTTTTCAGCCTTCTTAATGTATAAATGACGATAAGAAAGCTAACTGCAAATATGAATTATTTTCTAAGCGATAATACTTAACAAATTTCTTTTCAAAATGAAGTGAAGATAAGGGCGACACTTTGCGATTTAGAAATGAAATTTTTTTTTCGACAATTAAAAACTACTAATTCAAATCATATACAATAGTAACAGTACAATCGACTATCAAGAAAAAAGGGATTCTCTTCTATAACTGAAAACGACACTTACGACACTTTCATATTAAGAAACGACAGTTCGACTATGCTACTTCTTTGCAAAAGAGAACTGAAAACGGCGCACAATACATAAAAACACTTACAGTTATTTGCACAATAGAGGCGGAATGATGGAAGAGAAGGGGGTTTTCATCGAGATATACTGACCACAAACAGCAAAACTCCTGAATAGAACTGAAAATAGTGAAGAAAAAACCAAAGTCTGAAGGTAAAGTTAACCTTCCTTGACCATCGCACCTGTCACACAAGGAATCTAGTATCAAGTGCACCTACTGCACATGGGAAGTGCGATGCATACAGACTGCCTTGAAGGGAGGGTGCGATGGTATGAGTGCGAGACTTCTAACCTGTGTTTGCTCACAATTTGCAATTCAGTTCAGGGATTTAGGCCGAGTAAGTGATGTTCAGTAAATGTAAATCACAGGGGCTGATCTAAGGAGGTTACTAGAGCCACCACTTAGGGTAATTAGAACGTTTGAAGATCGATTGTTCAACTTATAAACAAAACCCGAAGATAGACTGAGGTATCATTGATCTACTTTGTATCTGTATAAAAAATGCAGTTCGAAGGCTAGTTGGCTTGACTTCAGGCTCCGTCTGTAAGTTTATAAAACAAACAAAGATAGACTAACAAACAATCTATTCACTCCCCAGTGGAGTTGCCATTTTGTTACCGGGAATAGTGTCCACTCGGAGCTGCTATTCCCACTAAGACTGGTAGCTATCTTAGAAACAAACAAGTAAAGACTACTTTCGCTTTCCTTTATGAAAATAGATAAGAGTGGAACAAAGGTTGGACACTAACCTTAGTCTGGCGCTTGGTTTCCTTGATTGACTCCTCTTCTTCCTGATAGATCTTTGTCACTTCTTCTTCATCTACCCAGCTTCAAAGAGCACCTGTGGAATCAAAGCAGCATAATACTATCGAAGAACATAGATATATATTCATAAATAACACAGGACCATATATGTGTTAACCATACAAATGCATATATAATCAAACATACAAGAATATGGAGGAAAACTTGAATAGCTTTATTAATATCAAGAATAGCAAGAGGATTACAACCAATAATTTTGACCCAGGATCATCCTCCAGCAAGAAATCCCTTCTTCACCTCAAGTAAAGCTTAGATCACCCAACATTATGAAGTTTCACTAGAAAACCAACAACACTTCTCTACAAGATACAAGATTTCATCCTTTGGATCTTTGTGATGAGGGATCCCTATATAGATGATTGTAAGCGGGTGAGTCATCTTCTGGGGTTTTGATTAGTGTCCTCTCCCTGATAGTTCTTGATTCCACTTGGAGACTGATGATCTCTTACTCATCCCTGGTCGAAAACGGAGAGGCAAGTGTCAGAGGGGAAGCTTCTGGAAGATTCCATGATCTTCCACCTCACAAACTGTCTTTGACATTTGTCCATTCTCGCCCATAGCACCCTACAGAGGGGCCATTCAGTATGCATCGCACCATTTACACTGGGAAGGTGATATGCATTGCACCCTCTGCACTAGGTATTAAGTATGGTCAAGTTTTGACCATTTCTGAGCAGTTTTTAGTGGAGAACTTCTGGGAGATGATGTAATCAGCTGACCTTGTTCCTTTAGGTAGTGAAGAAACACTTTTAGGGACTTAGGAGCCTTCAATTTATGGACATTTATGATTGGCGTTGCAGTGCCCAAAAATGTCTATAATAGAAAAACAGAATTCACCTTCCCCAGAAGAAGAGGAAAAAGAGGACAATCCAACATAATAGGGAGGAGCAGACCCACAGATACCTCCATTTCATATCAAGCATCTAAAGAAAAAGTAGGGTCTTGGAAGAAGTCCAAGGCTAGCAAGATGTCCATGGACCCGATCACCCTAACAGAGGGGGATCTAAATGACATTGGTGATACAGTGCGGCATGCCATCACAAAACTGTTGCATCAGTTTGAGCAACAATAGTGGCAAGCGTTGGGGCCCATTCAAGTGAATCTATGAGAGCTACAGATTCAGGCAACACAGATCGGCATGACATCCACTAGTTTGGCCATCAGTACTTCAGAAGCTGCTGGGATGCTGCATGCGAAGGGCTCCCGAGCCATAGTGCTGCTAGATGGAGAATTGATGACAGAGACTGAAGCTAACATGCCCATTGTCAGCACACTCAAGGGAGTAGGGCTAAACTTGGCAACACTTCTGAGCGAAGCACTCTACCTACTACAGGATGGGGTGATCCCTGAGCTCAGGGCCTATGACCAGCACGCTTTGTAGGTAATTAGAGAGAATATAATTAATAATGCTCATATGCTCGTCCAGTGAGATTATGCCATCGCCACTACAAACGACATGGATGATAAGAACAATCGCATAGTCCAGATCATGGAGGAAGCACGTCGAATGGTACCGAAGTTGGCCATTCCTACAGATGATCTGGTAGATGTGCACGTTCACAAACTCTTTACGAGGGTGCGCAACGCCCGCATAGAATTGGCAAAGGTTAAGTTGGAGCTGAACCACCAAACTGCAGAATTGCAGTTGAGGGCCCAACCTTTAACTCCACCGGAATTCAATGAGCAACACTTGACTGCTATAATGGAGGCAATAATGGCAATAGAAAGTGCAGTGGCAGACTACAAAATGCTTTTTGAACAGTCGTTCGAAGTACTAACTAGCCTACAAGAAGACCCTACTATGTAGTAGTTGGAAATAGAGGCGTGAGAGCTGCAGCAGTGCTACGATGAGGTAAAAGGGACAACACGTACTATTTCCCTCATACAGAGACTCGCAAATTTGTAGGAGGCCAAGGCATTGAAGGAGCAGGTAGATGTAGCTCAACATAAAGAGGCAATGCTGAAGGTGTGCTTGAAGCCTTGGTTAGATGAGGCCTACTTGATCACAACCTCCATTGAAGGCAAGCTGGTTAGTCTGTAGGAGACTCATACGAAGCTTCAGGCTAATAGTGCAGGGCCAGCAACAGAGCATTTGGTGGAGGAAATAAATCAGGTGACTGTGCACTGCACTGCCAAGGTAGCAGTCGTACAGGTCGAGATGGGGGGTCTTTGTGCCAAGATCTCTGCGCCCACAGAGTGACTCGACAGCAAGTCACCATATTTGTGTTGGGGGCGTGTTGGGAACGGGTTCCCCCAAGAGCCAGTTTTGGTGCTAAAAGCCCATGTTTGGGGCAGAAGGCCCAAATTTTGTAATAAAAACATAAAGTCTCCGAATTTTATGGTCGTGGAGCCTGAAGAGGTCAAAGGGTTGTCTGCCCTTGCTTTGTAAAGTATCATTTCGGTTGTAAAGATCTACCCATGGTCCATAGACCATGGAATTGTATAATGATGGAGTCTTAGAAGAGTTTAAGAGAGGAGTAGTAAGGGTAAGGAGGATTCTGGGTGAGAAGTTCTAAGTGTTCTCAAGGCTTAGCATAGGTAGAGCCTCTGCAGCTGAGTGCGCAGAGGCCTAGGGTGGAAGTCCCCAACTAGGTACGCAGACCCTTGTAGCTGTGTGCGTAGGGCAGATGTAGTCTGTACTAAACTTGAGATATCAATAGAGAGAATTATTCTACAATCACTGTATATTTTGTCTCTGTTTAATGCATCTAATTATATTATGTTACGATCTGGGTTGACACTATAATTCTTATTTGATGTGCGAATGTATTTGATTATATCTGTTAATTGAACACAAGAAAGTTTAAAGGTTTAAATGAAGGTAACTGTAAATGCATGGTAGATTAGGTAACACTTAAGATAACTTGGGAACTTATAGAGTAGTGCAGTCACAGAGGCACATAAGTTCGTGGACCTTAGGTTAGGGTTGCGCGAAGATTAGTTGAGTACCTTCGTAGAGGTACTGAAGGATGGAAGAAAAGGAACATCGATATGCCCTAAAGGCTTGTCGATCTGCACGAAAGCAGGATCAGGAAATATAGACCAACATCACGACCATCTCAGGGTGCGGAAACTTGGTTCCTGCATCCCCCTATATTGCTTTGGGTGAGACTTCGGTCCATGCTCCATGGGCTAATGCCGAAAGGGCCAGTAGTGTAGGGATTTTCTTGGCTGACTAACGTTGAACCTGGGTCAGGGCCCATCAAGGCAACAGATGGCGACGAGGAATTTCAAGCATTGGACGAGCCTTAGAGGTTTGGGACCTTGGAGGTTTTGTAGGACTCTCATGGAGGAAATATCAGATTTAAATTTGAAGATTACATGGCATGCAAGCCTGATCATATCAAGCAGGGTGTATGTTCATAGATACTAACTTTGTAAAAATGATGAGATTAATCCATTTTTTCAAATTTGTTTATAATGAAAAAAACTTGGTTTCGCAAGTGATTGGACCCTTGGTGGGACCTAGGCCAACATGGCACATGATGTGGAAGGATGACAATGTGGTTCCCTCATGACGACACACCTGGCATCAAAATTCATCCATTTGGAAAGTCCAAATGGGATAAAAATAGGTGACACATGGAACTCTCATATGAGGCCATGTGGAGGGTATGACATTGGCAGAGATCACTCTGATGAAATAGATTGATGATGTCACCCTAGAATTCTTTAGAGGAGCCGATACTGAAATCACTTTGATTTATGTCCCAGGACAAAATAATTTTCCATCAATTAACATAAAGGGATTCTCTATCTACTTCCTTAGGCCCTAGAAATTTTCATTGGAGGTGCAAAAGGAACTCGAGATTTTATCCCTGGGATTAATTGGCACATAAGAATGGTAAACTAGGGTTGAATGCCATGTGTATGTATATATATACATGTAGGTGTATAGGAAAACTCCTTGTCACCTAGGCGCTATTATATGAAGGCAATGGGGAAGACTCATGGGATTTTATCCCCGTGATTGTGTGGCAAGTGAGGGCCCCACCCATTGGAAATTATTGTACCATATGGCAGGAACATATAGCTATAACTACCCTTGGGGGGGAAACGTTATTATATTTAATTTATGCATGGTTGTTCCACGTAAAACCAAAGGTTTTGTGTAAAGGAATCTTGGAGTTTTGTGTGAGGGCTTCTAAGGACACTTCTAGGATTTTATCCCCAAGATGATATGGTAATGAGGAACCCACTAGAAGGTAATGTGTGTATCACAGGGTTTTAAAGAAATATATATCTGTGAGTGTGTGTGTTTGTATGTATGTATAGTTCATGTTGGGTGTAGTTGTTGGTATGTTAATGGACCAACATTTAATGTCAATTTGGGGTCGGTGGAATTTGAGATGTAACACTGGAAATGCTAGAGAAAGAATATTGCAACTCGTAAAACAAGACCTTAATCTAATATGGAAACTTCTCACACCTAGATTTCCTGCACTTAGTCAATCCTTGCTCAAATATTGCACTCAAAAGAAGTCTTTGGAAATAAAACCATAAAAACCAATCCTAGAAATCACTAGCATTTGAAATCAAACCCTAATTATTAGTAATAAAAGAGAAAAACCATAATTAATGGAAATCAAAGAACAGACCCTAGATGTTGATTAAGCTAGACAACATACTCTAATTATTTATAATAGAAAATCAAACCCAAGTATTTGCAAGCAAAGAAAAAATCCTAGCTAATCGAAATGAAAGAGAAAAACCTAAAAAAATAAAAACCCTAGCTGCTAACTTACTAGAAACCTGAGCATTTACTTAAGAAAATGTAAAGAAAAGAAATTAAAATCAATTGTATCACACTCAATGCAAAATTCTAAATCAAAATAATCCACCAGGTCTATTGTGATTATGCTCTCAATCCTCTTACAAATTATCTCTTTGTGAAATCAAATAAAGGCATAAAAAGTTCCAAATTTGTTAATTTGTGCAATGTGTATAAATATTCTCACCCAAACTCAATAATCCACTCATACTCTTCTTCAAATAAGCCCACTTTATAAAATTTGGGAATTTTGTTACTACTCATAACCATTAGGAAAAGGCATTTAAAGAGAATGCATAAACCATTACTCTATTTATAATTATTCAAGAAAGCTACATAACAATAATTCAACTCTGTAAGCTGGAAGGAGCTAAACGACAATGGCTAAGTTAGGTGATTAGGGTTTCTCAGACCTGCGGCGGCAGGCTGCCCTGTTCTCTGGCGTTCTAACCTGACAGTGGCAGCTTTCTACCTGGACGGAGTCTGGGCGTTACGTTTCAATGGACTCCCCGCGGGGGGAGGGTAACAAAGAGCCGCACGGCGGCGGGCACCAGGAAGGACCGAAGGTCACCATTGATGAAGCTACAGTCCAAAACGCAGCAGCAGAAGAAACAGAGGCTAATAACAGCAATGCGAACAATACGGTAAGATCCTCTACCTGCAAACCTGTAGCAGCGCACATGCCGGAAGTTGAATTACCAGGACCTAGTATAAATGCCCGTATTCAGTTTATGCAAGATCATGCCATTATATGCAAATTTATGGGTCTTTGGCCTACAGAGAGAGCATTAAGAAACTGGTTAAACAGAACCTGGAAACCCAAAGGAGAAATCACCCTTTTAATAGGCCCAAAGGGTTTTTTCACTGCCATTTTCAACTGTCTTGAAGATAGGAACAGAGTCTTTGAAGGAGGGCCTTACTTCTTTAACTCAGCAGGGCTCTTCCTCAGAGAATGGAAGGCAAGATTCAACCCAGATACTGAGGATTTAAGCTATGCTCCAGTCTGGATCCGCTTGTACTCTCTTCCATGGGAATACTGGGGGGAAGACTCTTTAAAAGCCCTTGGATCAAAGATAGGCGATTTTGTTAAAGTCGCAGAAGAAACAAAGGCAGTGCGACACACCACCTATGCCTCTTATGCTAGAATCTGTGTCTATATGGACCTGAAACAGCCTCTTCCAGACAAAATACGCCTTTTTCATGAAGACCGTGACTGGATTCAAGTCTTAGACTATGAGCATGTCCCATTCCGTTGCAGAAGATGCCACACTCTGGGACATCTCTTCAGAGATTGCCCGCTAAATATCAAGCCGGATACTCCAAGCAAACAAGAACCACAACAGCAGGATGGGTTCACCAAAGTAAATAATAGAAGACGCGGACACAAAAAGACTCCCGCTAACACAAAAGAGAAAACAGAGAAGGCCGCGAAGACGAAGCCATCTACAAGCAATAGTTTCGAAGCATTATCGCAAGAAGAACAACAGGATATGCCCGAATCAAATTCAAAAATCAGCAAACTTAACCAGCCAGAAGCGTCCATGAAAACCCAAGAAGGCAGGAAAGAACAAACTGCTACAGAAACCTGGTCCAATCTGGATATGGAGATAGATAATCCTTCCCACATCCAAGACAAGGGGAAGCAAGCTGAAGGCACGGTACAAGAAGCACAGTTCATGGAAGACGACAGTGAAACAATAGATGTGGGGGAATTGGATCTCCTGGGATTAGAGCTGGCATGCAAGACAGGAAACTTTGACAAAATCCCTGAAACACAAGTTGATAATCTAGTAGAAATCTTGAAAAAAGCCCAAAAGAAATATTCACTTGGAATTCAAACAGGCAGCCAATGGGATGGTAAATTTATATACAAAGACAGCAAGAAGAGAGGACGCAAGACAGCCTTAGAAAGAACAATAAAGATAGGTGAAGTTTTGGTTGAGTCAGGCAGATATGCCAAACTCACCAAATATTTCAATTCCAACCCCAAAACTTCCCAATGAAGTTGATCTCATGGAACATAAGAGGGCTGAACTGCCCCAAGAAAGGAAAAATACTTAAAAATTTGATTATCGAAGAAAAACCAACCATCTTGTTTTTACAGGAAACAAAATGCAACTCGATAATCTTGGAAAGAATAGTAGCCATGGCTTGGCCAGGAGGACAAGTCACCACTGTAGATGCACAAGGAGCCTCTGGAGGATTGGCAATCCTTTGGGATGCAGGAAAAATTCAATTAAACAATATGAATGCAAATAAGAACTTCATACAGGCAGAGTTTCATATCATGGGTACTAACATACATGGTCACTTAACTAATGTTTACTTCCCTCAAGAAAGTCCCCAAAAAGCAGCAATTCTAGAAAACATATCTCAGCTTAATAATGGCAGGCGTCTTCCACTCTGGATTTTGGGAGGTGATTTCAACATGATAGCCTCTTCAGAAGAAAAAAAAGGAGGCAGAGGCAGAATCAATAAGGATGGCACCTTACTGAAAGACTTCATTCATAATAACTGGCTCATTGATATCCTCACAGCTAATGGCATATTCACTTGGACGAACAAGAGGAGCGCAGCTCTCCAAATCGTGTCCAGGCTAGACAGATTTCTGGTTTCTGACAATGCCGTTCATCTCGGAGGAGAGTTTACAGCGCACATTATTCCTTTTTCTGGATCTGACCATTGGCCAATAGAATTGCATTGGAATCGGCCAAGTAACAACATCAAAAGACCATTCAGATTCGAAAATTTCTGGTTTTCTCACCCAGACTTCAAAGATTTCATCCAGAAGATCTGGCAAATTAGCAACCCAAAAGCGCCTACAAAAATGGAGAGATTCCAAAAAAAACTGAAGATGCTCAAGGCTGAAATCAAGCGGTGGAACAAGAATACGTTTGGCAATATCCTAAAAGAGAAAGAGCGGATAATTGAAGGAATCAAACAAACACAACAAAAAATCATTTTAGAAGGGCGTACAGAAGAACTGGCACAAAAAGAGCAAGATCTGGAAAACAAACTTCTAGCACGGGAGGAACAGGAGGAAGTATTATGGCGACAAAAATCTAGAATCAGATGGCTCAAAGAAGGAGAGAAAAACACCAAGTTCTTCCATAGATCTACGATCCAAAGGAGAATGAGAAATAATATATCGCAAATCATCAACGAGCAGGGAGAAAAAATGGAAACCCAGGAAGAAATTGAACATGAATTTATACAACACTTCAAGGAAATGAGTAAGGAGCCCAGTATAAATCGAACAACAGCCATAGAAGAAATCACGCAACACATCCCGCATCTCATATCAGAAGAGCAGAACTCTTTGCTCCTCAAGCCGATCAGCATGCAGGAGGTGGAAACAGCAGCCTTCTCCCTCAAAGCAGGTAAAGCTCCAGGCCCTGACGGCTTCACATCAAACTTCTTTCATTATTTCTGGGAATTAATCAAATGGGAAGTATGGCAAGTAGCAGAAGAATCTCGCAGCATGAGGTGGATGTACCCCGGTCTAAATGCCAC